>JARJRV010000123.1:0-68541 GCA_030783925.1 Aschersonia sp. MBC 735 | reverse complement strand
CTCCTTGCCAGCTCTCCCATTCAATCAGCGGGGTGAAGACGAACGCACACCTGACAGCAGCAACAAGTTGGCTCTGCAAGACGAGTCAGCTGAGTCGTTGCTTCTTATATCTTTTGTCTTCACAAGTGTCTTTCGGGGCAATGAGGGCAATGAAATGAAGAGCGAGTCAAGTCGACAGCGAGGATGCTACGCCCTGCAGATTATCGGTGCCTCGTGGCGCGGTATGCGTGCCATGTTAATGCAAGCTGTGGGCTGCCAAGATCTCAGCTTCTTGCGTGGAGCACAGCCACTGCCACTGGTGAAGCCACCGGCGGTGGGTCCAGTGGCGCGGGGGGACGACGCGCAAGAAGGCGACTGATGCACTTATCGCTTGTCACTGCTCTCCTCCGTTTTCGTCAGTCGCCTGCGCACCATACATGCACAGTTTGTCATTGTCCTCTCATTCGACTCCATAGCCTTTTGTCTTGCAAATCACATTGCCTAAAATAGTGACCAACCCACGGAGGAGATTGATGGCTGAGAGGTTGCTCCTCCCTCCGCTCTCGTATGCGCGGGCCGCCTGCAGGCTCGTGGCAAACACGCACAACTAGCGCCAAGCCTCTATGATGGCGCCAAACTCCTTGAAGCTCTTACTGTTCTAGCACACTTGTGTCCGTCGTCGATCAACCCAATCTCGTACGCCTCGGAAATGCAATAATCGCTTTTAGCCCAGCAAGTTCATGAACGGTTCCGGCCAAGTCCCCAGGATGAGAGGTCGATCGCCCAACCTCCCGCCCACCGGCGCCAATAGCTTGATTTTCCTCCTCTCTTCGTCCACATCCGACACGTACACGTAGCCCATCACGGTGGCGGCTCTAACTGCCTCGGGGGGGTCTTTGATCGAAGCGTGCATGACGGCGAGTGTCCAGTGTTCCATGACGGCCGATGGGTTATGCCGCAGCAACCTGCCCCGTTCCTGTGCCGTATCTGCACGCAGAATTAGACCAAACGTCGCCTTGGAAATAAGGTGGGAAAGGGGAGATCCAACATACAGTCCGCGGCCTTGTATATGACCAGCGCATCAAAGTCCACCTGCTGAATTTGCGGACTCAACGTCTTGCGCGCGTCTCCGTAAAAGTACTCCTTGATGGCTTGCTCTCTTGCGCGTTCTCGAAACGTGTCGTCGCGGAGGACAACGCCATCGGAACGATCCAGTCCAACCACATGTATTTGCTCGCCGAGACTCGTGCGCTCGCTGGCAAAGCGCCGAGTCAAGCTATCCGTCAGAGCCGTCGAGCCGAGAACAACGACAACATTGACTGTCCAAGGCGTCAGAAGCATAATACGTGTTTAGAGAGATGGCTGTGAGCGTACCGGACAGTTCCTCCACGACATGAGCGAGTAGATCTATCCCCGAGTCCTTGACGCCCGTAGTGTCAACAATAAGGCCAGACCTGCGCACGCCCTCGTCCTCGCTGAGCCGCCCGCTCACAGTGGCGGCGAGTCTGCTAACGAGCTCCTTGTAAAAATCGGGATCGTCGTGCGTGGAGCCATGTCCGAAGCAGTACACCAGGGGCAACTTGATGGGCACGCTACTCGGCCCGCTGGTAGGCGTGCTTCCCCAGCCATCAAATGTCTCTGGGTCCATGACGCTGGCGAAGACGCTCGCGCTCAGAGACCCCGGCAGGCTGAGCATGCCCTCTTCCGGATCGGTGTTGACAACGATGGGTTCGTACCCCTGACGCGTGGCGTAGCTGGCCAGCGTCCTCACGAGCGTCGACTTGCCCGAGGCTGGCGGCCCAGCGACCAGTACGCGCGGACCTTCTCGCGTCGTCGGGGATGCCCGCAGCTCGCTCAGCCGCGCGTGGAGGTTGACGTGCGACAGGGCGGGGTTGGCGGCAGGCGACGCGTACTCGGCGATAGAGTCCTCGCTGCAGCGCCCCTCGACCTCGAGCTCGCATCCGTGCCAGGAGAGGATCTTGGACTTTGCGCCCGCGAAGGTGTAAGGGCTGCGGGGGGCGAGCTCGACGCCATCCTTCTCTGCCGTCCCTGAAAGAAGCTTGACGACGATGGTGCGGTCATGGAGAACTTGGAAGCGCCATTCCCAGGCTGGTCTGAGGGTGATTGTTCGCGTCGATGAGGTGATGGTCTGGTAAGCGCATGCGCGAGACTCGCGTTAGGACGACATTGAGAGGAGAAGATGGAGCAGTCGAAGAGGGAGAAGAGAAGGAATGAAAAATTATTGGGAACGCACCTGTGCAGTTATCTGGCCCAGGCCCGGAATTGACATATTTTGAAGGCGACACCAACATGAACAGAGAGCATGTGATGCTTTGAACTAGATCTGAGGAGCTGCTGCAGGAGAATGGCATGGGATTGGTTCCTTGGCAAGGCATGGACATTGGGAGTGAATCCGATTTGGCTTAACGGTGGGGCTGAGCTGCGTGGGAACACCACAGACTGACCCGGTCTCGATGCTAAGCAAGCAAGCATGCTATCAATACCGGACAGTCATCATAATACCATCTCATCCAATCTCTCATGAGAGTCCTGGGGTTTTCATTTCATACATCAGTAGCAAGCAGCTACAGGATCGCCAACTCCTAGCCAGCGGTCTGCTTCGTCCTAATTGAAATTTTGTATTGATGCAACATACTTGTAGACAACAAACAACCAACGCCTGATTGAGCCCAAACCATCATACACTTGTCCTCGAGCCCATATAGATGTACAGTAGGTGAGAAGGGGGATGGCCAAGTACTTAGGCTCGCTGAGGCGTACAAATGTCCTGTGCCCCTGTGGCTTCGTACCCCCCGGACGTGACGATGAACAATGTTGCTTGCATGTCACAGGGGCCCAATAGGTTCTTTTGCCCTCCCTTTCCAGGTCTTTCCTCGTTTTCTCTCATGCTCCCCTATTCCTTTCTTTCATATGCATTCGTCATGATAAAGGTCTTCATTCCATCATTGCGCCATCTCCTTGAAAATGCGTTCAAGGCTTCTGATTCCGATCAGGACGTTCTCGTCGGGTCCCTGTCCCGGTGTCCAGGCGGCGTGAGCAAAGTCTATCAGTTTCAGACTCCAGATTTTTGGCAAAGCGGACTCAAGCTCTTCTAGCTCGTCGTCGTCCAAGCACTCGTCTTCCAGGACAACGCCGCTATCCATGCGTTTCGCAGTCCGACATTGAGAGGTCTGTTTGTTCACATCGTCTATCATCGAATTGTTCTCTTCAATGGCCTGCCGAAGGGCTTTGCCATCACCCTCAAAGACGAACAAAAGTGAGCTCGAGAATATGCGGCTCTCGTGTCGCGAAATGACCTTTCGCACTCTAGCGATGTCGTCAACGAAAGCTGCGCAAACAGCTTTGCCCAAGTCATCATCGATACCGGCGGCTTCGTTGAAGATAAAGCGACGAAGTTCGGAGGCAATATTCGCTTGGTTCACAGTAGTTCGACCATAGTCCTTATCATAGATCTTATACTCCTGTTCATCCAATTCCGAAATATCTGAGGCCCCACGAAAGACCCTCATGCCAGCAATACGAAAGCCAAGAGTCCCATGAGTTGTCTCTGCAGTGATCTTATCGAAGCGCTGTTTCTTTTCAGGTGGCGCATCGTCCGCCCAGAGACGAACTCCTAGCTTGACATCCAGTATGTTGGCGCGTTTGAAGCCATGT
The DNA here is from genome assembly GCA_030783925.1 of Aschersonia sp. MBC 735. NCBI lineage: Eukaryota > Fungi > Ascomycota > Sordariomycetes > Hypocreales > Clavicipitaceae > Aschersonia > Aschersonia sp. MBC 735. The sequence continues at coordinate 64,887 of JARJRV010000123.1, read as the reverse complement.
GTCGCGTTCTCCAACGTAACAGCTTTGTCTGTCTTGATCTTCTTCCCTTTCGTTGGCACCCAAACTCCGTCGCCCGCTGCTGTAGATCTGCTATTTGAATTTGCGATCTGCTCAGTCACTGACGCGATAATCTGTTCCCTAGCAGTTTCCAGTGTGCCGTTTTCCGAGATAATGCCAGCGACGGCCTCGTTGAGGCTGCCAAGGCTGCCAGCCGATGGGTTTGTGAGGGTCAAGGTACCCATGAAGACTGGCATGATCTCGGCAAATTCGGGATGGTTTCTGTTTGCTGATTCATAAAAGTCGATCTCGGCTTGCGTACAAGGCTTGATGAAGAATTCTCCGTTGGCGTCGCACAAAGTACCTGCACTGAATGGTCGCAGCAAGGTTAGCATCAAGGTCTCTGCCATTGATATACACGTCTCGGTCGTCATGCAAAGGGAATGAGGCGAGGCTTACTGCCCGGCCACAGCGTGGTCATAATTGCGTAGGTCCTCCACACGAGGAAGATCTTTAGTGTTGGTCATGTCGAAGGGTGTCCGCTCCGAGAGACGTCCGGCACGAAGATGCAGCTGGGTATAGGGAACGGCGAACAGCGAGATTCAGACATCCAGCAGACTCGGGCGTCACTGTTGCAGGTGTGTTGCGGTGGAAGACGAGAAAGATGCATCGGCAGGTTTGCAGACTGTTGGCTGACGCGAGCTGCCTCTGAGATCTCCGGTTGCAAGAACTGCTGGTGCACTTGGACGAAGGAAGGAGCCTGATCGCTACATATGCTCGAGATCACGGACTTTTTAGTATGTGAATGACATGAGAGCGGAGCCTTTTCGAGAAGAGGGCAGGTGTCTGAACAGATGGTGAGGGTGGCACGTGAGATGGGCGATGAAGAAGGTCGAGTTGCATCATCACAGGAGGTGCTTACTGGAAGTGTTTAGTACGCAGGGTGACTCAAGGTTTGGCTGCGTGTGGATGGCGGTGGCGGACAGGGGGGGTGGGGGGCGGGGTGCGTCCGATCTCAACGTGGATGGGCCTGAGGTAACTTTGAACACGCACCATATGACGCCTCGTTTAGCGAAGCACGGGAACAGAATGAACCAACGACACGACGCCAACGACGACAGGCTGTTCGCAAGGCAGCCAGCATGCAGGTATGGCCAGAGCGCATTCGTAGCACCCCGGCTGTTTGGCGGTGAGAAAAGAGCACAGCGCCACGCGAACACGTCACAAGCGGCTGGAACACATGCACCCGAGTCGAGTTGCTTCCACTTGCCTCTCCGTGTGTGAGATGATGTGAGCTTGCAGGCTGCAGCCGGACCAGTGAAATTGCACGCCTTGACGATGAACATGTCGATCTTTCAACGTGTCGAGCTGAATGCAGCCAGCGCGCGATTCAATCACTGCAGTGCTCTTCTTGTTGCACAGCCCGTGGCCATGATCCTGACGTTGTAGTATGGTGGCTGAGGACCTTTGCTCCAAGAGAGTAATGAGTCCAGTGACAGCTCAGCTCAAGTGTCCAAGAACTGAATCATGCAAAGTTGTAGCCAGGCGCAACTCGCGCAGGTACTGTGCCAACTCCAGCTGATCGACGCGAGGGTCAGTTGCCGATGCCAGCTGTTGATTGCTGCAGGTGCCCGCTGCCGATTGCTGCAGGCGCGCTACCTGCCGATTGCTTGCCAATAAATGCTGGACGACAAACAATCGTTTTCTCCCCCACCGCCGAATCCTTTCTTGCTTCGTCACGCCCGAAGCGCTCCAGACATGGTCTTCTGAGCCTCTCTCGAGCCAGTGTTAACCAAGAAAGCCAGGATGGCCCGCAAAAAGGCGACTGCTCAAAGAGGTCCGACGGCGCTGCCGCGCAATCGTGGTACAGGCTTCGAAGGTGAGACCAGCAACGAACGAGACAATATAAATTCGTCGCATTGTTAAGGCGATCCGTATAGAGTACTTTGCCGATCCCCCCATGACAACCGATGAAGCGGCTGAAGAGCAACTGGACATCTATGCCCGGTATGTTTTTATGGCTTCACATTGCAATTGCAATATCTGCGCAATTAATCACTACACTGCCGATGGAAAGCTGACACGTATGGCAGTACACTTCCTTTTGAAGAGTAGCCACCTCCCCACAGCATTCGACGCAAAGGGATTTTGCTGATGCCTGTTGTAGGAGAATCCAGTCATGTATCCAGCGTTTTCGCTCTCGCCGTCGCCTTCAAGGGGAAAGAGTCACGTATTTCAACGAGTACTTATTCCTAGGGGGAGTTGATACATCCCCAATCGCGTATGGTGGGCTAGATTACCACGATCTCAAGGATCTCACCCCCGCGGAACGTCGCGACCTGCGTGCTACAGATACTGTTCATAGCAATTCCGGGGCTGATGCACGATTCTACAACGGCAACAAGAAAGACTGGATCGTTGACTTCGCTGGTGTGGCTGCTGGCTTCTGTTCCACCGCTTTGGGTGAACTTACGAACTTCGATCCCAAGAAATTCGACGTTGCCATTGGCGTAGTGGAAAACTTTCTTCGTTACGTCGTCTTGCATGATGTTTGTCCAGAATACAAAGACAACATCGATGCTGCCTTGCAAATTTGTCAAAAAGCCAGAGCCGAATGGCCCATGTTGAACCGGCTAAAGGACACCCTACCTGGACCTTTCAATTTGGCCGCCACAAAGCTGTTCTCCAACATTGTTCCTGATGACTTGTCAATTCGATCGGCCATAGACTCTGATGGGTTCGACGCCAAAGCAATTTTTCTGTCTGCGTGTGTTCTATTGAACATGCCTGGCGTTCTTGCAGCGTTCAAGGCAGGCACAATTCTCGCATCCGGCGAAATGACTTGCACAGTAAGAATAAACAAAATTGAAAGATCGTCTCGGGCACTGAAGGCCAAATTTGACGGCTTGCGTATCGGAGGGCGCGCAGCAGCGATCGAATCAATAGGCAAGATGCACCTCGAACACACAACCATCCGTGATGCATGGGCATTGCCAAAGGTGCAAGCCCCGCGTGCGAGCAATGATTTTTGGGTCTATCTGGAGGACGATCTGATGCTAAATTTTGTGCCGGGGATGAAGATGAACATGACCGTCATGACGTTGACCACAGGCATTTACATCATCAAGACCATCTCGGATATTATGCCGTCATTTTACACTTTCCTGCCTCAGCAGATGATGAAGCATTATGTGCATCCACGGCAACATGATCGACCGGCGCCATCTATTCACGATGATGGCCGAGAGGCGCCCGGAGACGAAGAGGCGTAGTAAAGAAGGGAGTTTGCTTTGCTCGACTAGTGCCGGCAGCCGAGAGACTACAAGTTCATTGGCTGATGGGATATCCTATCAATGACGGTTTCCTGACCACGCGTGCCGGCAAGAACATTGCTAGGCTACCTATGACATGATTTACAGAGTTCGGCAGTCACGATGCACCTCTCACATGCATCGCAACTGCATCACCCATCTGACAATCTGTGAGAAACGCAGGCCGGTGCTCGTACGCGAACATGAGGATGAGCTTGTAGGAGATTTGCCACAGACAAGTGAGAGCTGTCTAAAGGGATGAAACGAAATCAGCAAAAAGTCGTGTCGAAGACCTTAATACTTGCCCGCTCCAGTCGTTCAAGGTACAGAGTGCACACGGAATGTATGATACGCCATCAGAAGCTCACAAACACCCGAGCATGTATGCCCAGGCACCGCAAAATGCAGTTCCATTGCCGCATATAATGCTCGATGCGTAGGGGCGCACGTTCCACCCCGTCGTCGCAGGAAGCCGCGCAAACAACAAACTGTCGACCCAAACACCTCCATCCAAACAAGACTACAGATGATCGTCATTTTGAAACCCCCACACCCACAAATCAAGCCATTCGCCGCATCAAGCCGACCCCTCTAGTCATGCGACTGAATTTTGTTATCCCCAGCAACAACATCCGCGTACGAAGGAGGGACGCCGTTCGACCCATGAGCCTGAGAGCCAACATGAGGACCGCTCGAGCCACCACGACCCTGTGTGCCGTAGTTCATGCCATTTTGGCGAGCGGGCGCCTGGCTGTTGGATCCATGGGGACCCTGGACGTAGACGTAGTGGACAGGTCCGCCCTCCTGGGCCAGTGACTCATATTGAACCGGTGTTTCGGGGAATTTGGCAATGATGTACCAGGCGTGGAAGAGACCGGGGAGAAAGCCCAGACAGCAGAGCAAGATGTTGATGATGGAGTCGGCGCTGCAGATTCCGCACTTGACCCAGACTGTAGGCTGTCAGTGTATGCGCTGAAGAATACGGCGGGGAATAGAATGCGAACCTGCGATTGGGGGGAAGAGGATAGCCAGAACGGCGAGGAAGATGTCGGCGGCGGACATGTTGATTTGATGTTGTAGATAACGGGGGAGGTGCGGCGTGAGGTTTAAGGCTTTGTAATTGAGAGAAACGTTTCGGTGAGATTTGGAGAGAGGAAGACAAGGCGTTGGAGGCCTAGAGAGCGCGAAAATACGTACGTCAATAGGCCGGATGGCGTCGCCTGATGGTGGCGTAATGGGCTTGTGATTGGTTGATGACTTCTGACGGTGGGGCGGCCTCAGCCTCCCTTCATGAGCATTCTGACGGGAGACGGTGCCCGCCAAACAATGCGCTTTTGCTTTTGGACTGGGTCGTGGCGTATGAGCCGTCAGGTGAAAAGGAAAGTTTATGGCATGCTTCGTACAATGCGTCGGTGAAGTCGCTTCCAGTTCTTCAGTGATTTTTCCTTTTTCCTTCCTTACCCCCAACCCAGCAGCCTTGCCAGGATGCCCCGCGGAGGATGGCCAGAAGCGGGAGGCGGTGTAGACTCGTCTGAAGCTGTACCTCGGCAAAATCCGTTAAGTGATCTGTACAGACACAGGTCAGTCGCGCATATGTTCAGTTTCCGGTACAACATGTTGAGGCGCTTGCAAACGAAAAACGCTATGGCTCTTCATACGACGCGACACATACCTTGAGCTGTACCTTTTCACGAGTCTAAAAAAGCATATTTACTATTAGCGCTTTATCCTGCTAATAATAGAAGCATATTGATGGCATGGTGGCCAAGCATGTAAGATAGCCACGTTATCATCGTTGATCTAGGCTGCGACTCTTGCCCTTTATTCAATCATATCGGCTTAACGCTGAACCCCCCCTCGGCAATGGAAACAGCTAGCAGAAAGACACGGAGACGACGGGAATACAAGATGGACGCAGAACTTATGAATCTAGTGGTGCATACGAGCAGGTACACAATTGTCGACTGGCTTGCTGGTGCAGCACAAATGCAACACGGCGTGTTCTGGCTCTGGTCCCAGCGTATCTTTAGGATGAAGGGGCCTGTAGAGAGAGAGGAGGGATTCTCAAAGGCGTTGGATCAGCATCTGGCGAGAACGAATGGTGCTGAACTGCTCGACCATTGTAAACGGCAGCGACTTGGCGTGTATCGCCCTGCGCTCGTGGGTAGAATGTCTTGCTCGATCGATATTTGAACGTGAACAAGTGGATTAAGCGCATCATTCGCTCAGTCCGCATCGACAAAAAGACGTCACCATTATCAAGTGTCTTTCGTTGGTCAAACGTGTCGTATTCATTCCCTGTCAAGTGTGTCGATTGTCTAGGATGGAGAATTTGACAACATCGAGGTTCGTTTTCCAGGCGCTCAGGAGGCTACCCTGCAGGCTTGGGCGCAATCCGGATATAAGTAGGCTGCAGACCCTCGGGACAGTTATTTGAGTTGCGTAATCCTGGGAAGCTGAGGACGAAAACGCCATGATTGTTGCTCACGTCTCTGACCAAATTGCAAGGCTTTGCTTAGAAGAGCAGAGGCGTGGTTTCCATCCACGCAGGAGCACCGTAGGCTGTCTCACGGCGTGGGAGAACTTGGCTGAGTACATCCCCAGCGGAAAGGTGATGAAGATTCCGATCTTGAAAAGGGCCACTCTCTGGTCTTTGCGCCGATTGATTTCCTCGAGGCGACGAGATGGGCGTGGCCGATTGGATAGGATCAACTACTCTGGCTAATTCTTCACAGGAGTGCGTCGGGCGCGCCGTCAAACACACATATCACAAATGCGGCCATACACCCATCCTTCGGAGAGGACCGAGCAAGGTGAAAAATTCGACAGAGTCCGATACGCAGCAACATATCAGTCTATGTAATCGAAAAAGGCATTCGAAACAAAGACTCCGGTGACATACCCAACGGCCAGCCGAGTTGAGGGAAAGCAAAGCAGTCGGAAGGGGGGGGGCTATGAGTGGTGCAGCCGGCCAAGTGGGGCCACTGCAACCCAACGCGACAGCACACCTTGCGCTCTGAATCGTCTAGTCAATAGAAAGGCGACGAACTTGAGTGCAAAAAGAATCTGTTTCGAGAAAATTGAGGCGAGGTGTCCTGGATTAAGTGTCCTCGGCGTGCCCGTTCGTGTCTCTGGGTCGATCCGCACATTGTCACTCGTATGGGAGTAAATCTTCCGTCGACATTTCCGATGCAACCCAATCTAGGTATGCAGCCAGCAGCATTTTGCCCTTGGTGCTGTCTTGCTCACGGTGTGTGCTTCAGTCCTGTCGTGGGACTGGATCAGCAACGCTGGAGGCATGAGTAGCAAAAACACTTTCGATGCCGGGCGGCATCTTGCCATTTGGTATGACTCGTGCCTTGTTTGGACGTCATGGTTCGACCTTGAAAGGCGCATCGACTTCGGATCCGAGATGGGCGTGGCGCCATGATACTCTCCGACTCGCGCCTTGTTTCAGAAAGCTCTGCAGTGGCCACTTGCTACCAGTGCGTCAATGAACACGTCGGTCTAAAGGATGTTTTGGCAGTGGCTGGACTACATGAGGAACAAGCAGTGTTCCAACCGTCTGGCTAGTAAGAGGAGCAATAATGTTTCGTCAGCTACGCCGTCTCTTCCAGACAAGCGATAGGCCCGTAACGCTCAGCCTTGAGTGCTGTATGGCGGAGCAAACTTCCGGGGGAAAGTTCCAAACTCCTCATGGCTGCGGATAGAAACAGGACGTGCGATGATGGGTTAGGGAAAGGAGGGGAGCTGAAGTCGCAGCAAGGGAATCGATAGGCCACCCATGGCAGCATTGATCAATAGTTCGGTGCATCTTCAGCCGACGAGCCGGGGACAATCGCTCGCATGGGTCACTGGGCAATCGCTGCTCGAATCTCGTCACTGAGCAAAGCCAATGGGCTTGCTGGCCACGGCAATCGGCACTGCAGCAGTTCACTAAACGAACCCTGTCTCATCAGCTCAGCCGGCTTATCGTGGCCCCCAATCCATTGGAGCATCGCATCTTCATGTTCAAAGCGGCGTTGATTGCAAGAGGTCACAAAGATCTTCTGTAGAAGACACCGGCTTGCATAAGAAAACATTTTCGGATCATAATCATGACGCCGGTCATGATTCATTCATGGCGTGCTGTCTCTAAGTCGCCGTCCAGGTACTCAAGACCTGAATCGTGAAGGCCACTAACAAATCGACGGATAGGAAAGCGGCCGAGTGGCATCCGAAGACAGTCAGGCCCGCATGGCGCTACGGCGGGAATGGTCCCAGTAACGTGAAGCCGATCCCTGTTATCAGTAGGTGGCAGTCTGGTTCTCGAGACAAGCTAAAGGTTGAAATATTCGGGCTTCCCGAACCAGGGGTTGCGCTCGGGCAAGGGTTGCTTTGACGCGGGGGTCGAGGTCCCCAGATAGTAAGCCTATATCTAGGAGGAACACCCTTATCGTATCTGGTACATTGGCTGCGAGAGCGTTTATCTCTCCTCGCTGTCTCGGCCGGACGAAGCAAACTCTTGAATCTCTCCACACTCAGGCATAGAGACGATGGCCAAAAGCGTGCAGCAGCGACAGTCCGGAGACGACAATAAGCTCAGGCAGGCCGCCACGGCCGATGCGAGCAGTTATGTCGGCAAAGAGAAGACCGACATGGTGAACATCGAAACAGCAAATGTTGAGGGGGCCAGCGACAAATTGACCAAGCCAGCGACGGCATATGACGTTCTCACCCACTCAATTCATCTTCAAGATGACCCCAGCTTACCGGCCATTACGGTGCGGTCCATGCTTATAGGTGAGTGCCTGACGGACAGTTCTTTGGCCTTTAGTTCATACTTGACTTCTTGGAGAGACACTCATCATGCGGTCCAGGTCTCGTTCTTTCGGTATATGGAGGCATCATAACGGGTATTTACTACTTCAAGCCGCAGAGTATTGCGATCCCCACCACTTTCCTCGCCATTATATCCTATTTCATGGGAAATGGAATGGCGCTGGTGATTCCTCGCAAAGGTCGACTCGGCCGACTGCTCAACCCGGGACCATTCAACATCAAAGAACATCTTGCCATTATACTCATGTCTGCCTCGGCCAGCGCTTCAGCCCTCGGACTGGAGATCATTGCCACAGAGCGATTATACTACAATAAGCGCACAAGCAACGCCCTGGCCTTCTTCATGCTCATGTCGTCGCAGTTTCTCGGGTACGGCATGGTAGGACTGATGCGGCGAATCTTGGTGTACCCCAGTGTCATGTTGTGGCCGGGAAACCTGCCCATTAATGCCATGCTGGAGAACCTGCATATGCGTCTCCCAGAGAACCGAAAGCCGATGCGCGTATTTCTCTATGTCGCCTGCGCAGTTTTTGTGTGGGAGATCTTTCCGCAATGGATATGTCCCCTCCTCACCGGCGTGAGCATCTTCTGCCTGGCCAACCGGAACAGCATGGTATTCACCAACATTTTCGGCGGTGCTCAGGGCAACGAGGGAATGGGCCTATTCTCTTTCTGCTTCGACTGGAATTACATATCTGGCGGCTCTTCGCCCCTTTACTTCCCCGTTGCCAGTCTCATTAGCCAAGGCATCGGGATTTGCGGCTGCATCATACTCTTCACTGGTGTGTACCACAGTAACATTTGGGATGCGCAAACGTACCCTTTTCTTTCGCAGCTCATCTTCTCCAACACGTCAACGCCGGAAAACCCTGTGCAGTGGAACCAAACTGCCGCTTTGGGACCAGATGGAAAAATCGACATGGCGGCCGTTGAGTCCCTGGGCTTGCCGAGCTTCGCTGCGTCCAACGTTCTGAATGTTCTATTGACAAACATGTGCATTGCGGCCGCCATTACCCACCTCTGCATGTGGTATCCTACGGAGCTCAAAGTGGCCTTTGCGTGGCTGAACCCGCGGACCATCTGGCAGAGTCTTCGAGAGATCCCGCAAAGACTGCGTCACCGCTCTACTCGCACGGAGGAAATGAAGGAACATTACGATCCGCACTTTGCCCTGCTCAAGAGCTACAAGGATTGTCCAGACTGGTGGTACGGAGCAATGCTTGTTCTTTCCCTCATGGTCGGCCTCATCGTCATCTACAAATCTGACAGCACGCTGCCCTGGTGGGGATTCTTCATCGCCTGCTTCGTCGGCTACTCGCTCCTCGTCGTTCTGGGCGCCATGGAAGGAATCACAGGTGTAGCATTCACCATCCAGTCGATGGTGCAGATGATTGGCGGCTACATCCAGCCGGGCTATCCCGTGGCAAACATGTACTTCTCGCTGTACGGCTACAATGCCCTGAGGCAGGGCATTGCTCTTGCTGGCGGACTCAAGTTCGGGCAGTACGGCCATCTGGCTCCTCGGGTGACCCTGTCGATGCAGTTGCTTGGAACGCTGATCGGGACGTCGCTGAATTTCGCCATGGCCAACAACATCATTGACAACCAGGCCGACTTGCTGCGTGGCGTGTACGGCTCCAATATATGGTCAGGACAAGCGACACAGCAGTTCAACGCCCAAGCAGTCACTTTTGGCGGCCTGCCGCACGAAATGTTCAGCATCGGAGGGAAATATCAATGGGTGCCTTTGGCGTCGCTCCTTGGATTCGTGGCGCCCTTGCCCTTCTGGTTCGTTCATCGGAAGTGGCCGCAATTCAGTCTCAACCATGTCAACACTCCTGTGATCCTATTTTATATGTGTATCTTGAACATCGGCATCAACTCGGGCGTCATGATGTTCTTCCTGGTTGGTTTCGCGTCACAGTTGTTCGTCCGCCGGAGGTATCCCAATATTTTCGTGCGGTATAATTACCTCGTCTCGGCGGGATTGGACGGTGGAACATCCATCATGGTCTTCATCTTGTCATTTGCGGTGCTGGGAGCGACTAGCTCGGCTGTTGCATTCCGTAAGTCTCCTATTCCTCTATCCGGCACTCGGCGTGCATTACTGACTGATTATGCGTCCGGTTAGCTAATTACTGGGGGAACCCGGCGACTGGATTCGTGGATTACTGCTTCAAGCCTGCATCGGCGTCAGCCGGCGAGTGAAATGGAAAGTACTGGTCCGTCTAGGGGATACAGACGTTGTATGTCCGAGGCGGATGGCTCGCGTGGATACAGAAGGGCGATTTGCACGGAAATCATACTTGATCTCATCAAAAGTGTCCGTTTGCTGATGTTGAATCAATGTCTAACGTACAATCGAAAGATGTACTCGTTAAAGGGATAGAGGCGCAGAAACGCCAGCATCTCGGTTTTCATGGGAAGACTGGGTCTGCTAGAAGTCAAAAGTCAAAATGTGCAACTGAATTCGACAAGGGCAGTTCGCTTGCCAAATTACCAAAAATCAAGTGGACCTTGTAAATGCAAGCCACTCAATGATTCACGTCGAAAATGTCAAAATAGAATATTGCGAGCATGTAAAGTCTATCAGAACGTGCGACTAGATCCTTACGTCTGCTTCCTCCAGTCTATGCAAATCCCCTTATCAAACTGCATGCCGAGTCGTGCACCGAGTCAGTCTGCTCGCGACAGCATTTGGCGTCAAGAAATCCATAGCGAATCGTAGTTAAACCTGATTTTGTCTACTTCTGAGCCAAAAACCTTGGGAAGTCATTTTTATTGTTTCTCGGTAAAGGTACTCAACATTTGTACTCGTGTTGGGATTTGTGCACGTCTCCCCTTTACTATAGAGACTGCCAGCCAGCAAAACATATCTCACCACGACAATATTTATCAACGTTATTTTTGTACCTGCTTCGAGCATTTTTGTTAGATTGAAAATAAAGGGGGAAAGAGAAGACCACGTCTATATAGTATCGCCATAGATCTTATATTGGAGCTTGCGGCAATGTACAGGATGCGGAGATGAAATGCGAGGATGTGGGAAAGGAAGCAGAAAGGCTGGACAACCGACTTTGAGGAGGTTTTCTGTCATTTGGCCTTGGATGGTAAGACACACATGGGCAACAATACGGTGCCTATGTCAAATAGGTTCAATGGCTAGCATTCTCTTCAATCAATCCATCTGCGCTGATGGGAGTCACCTTCGAGTGTCTTTGTTTTCCAAAGCGCATTCAGTACTCCGTACAGTTCCAGCGATCCCAGTACCTTGGCGCCGTTTCCTTGCAGGTGGTGCTGCTGCCTCAACCGTTCCCCACCTAAAGTACCTAGGTAGGTAGTCGTGGGGGAGAGCGGTGGAGAGGGGCGAATCAAACTCGGCCGGCCGTGGCGGAACGCAGGTGGTGTGGACAGGCAGAAAGTCCCAAATTCCATGATTTGGTAGGAGCTCGCCATGCAACTTTGTCCTGCATCGCATCAACAGCCTCATGATGAACGACGTGTATGAGCTCGAACTTTTGTCGCTCGTGTCCAAAGTTACTTCAGAGCTGCAAAATCATCTGGGCACCAGCGACAAGACGCTTGCTGAATTCCTCATCGCGCAACGCATCGATTCGTCCTCTCTCGATGGCTTTCGCAAAAAGCTCGCGGCCATCGGCGCCGACTTTCCCCCCAGTTTGGTCGACAGCCTGGATCGACTAGTCCTGGCTATGCACCCAAAGTTTCGAGGCGCTAGCGGAAACGGAGCCGTGAGTCACTCGAGGACATTGGAGGAGAAGGAGAAGATCTTCAGCGGCCTTGCCTTGACTGATAAGGCGATTGACGACGGCGATGCTGACGCCATCGATGATACCTTGGCGTTGCTCGAGGGCTTGGAAGGCAAGGCAAGGAAGGAGAACAACTCATCCAGACGGCGAAGCAGGAGTCCAGGTCAAGGCCGGCGGCACAAAAGTCCACATCACGACGGTCGAGATTCACGGGGGAGAAAGCGATCACGGTCACCATCACGATCATCGGACAGAGGAGACGAGGACTGGAGAGATCACTACAGATCTCCGCCCCGTCATCGACGACGCCGGCGTTCATATGACAATGATTATGAAGAAGATGATCGGCTCCGCAAGGCTCCTAGAACCGAAATAGATGACGAGCCGCAACTGCACAAGGTATACGAAGGACATGTGACCGGCGTCAAGGATTTTGGCGCCTTCGTCAGCTTGCATCACGTTCGAGGAAAGCCGCATGGGCTTGTACATGTTTCTCGCATTTCGGCGCAACGAGTCAATCACCCATCAGATCTGCTGTCCAACGGCCAAAATGTCTGGGTCAAGGTCTCCAGCATTGAGGGGAGTAGGATCGGCCTGTCCATGAAAGATGTCGATCAGGAAACTGGGGCCGATTTGGAGCCACAGGCACGTCTTACAACGGGCGCTAACATGGAAGCCCTTGGTGGCGGTGTCAAGAATGGATCGCGAGATCATTCATCAGCCATGCCCAGAGATACCCTTGGTGCACCCAGACAACATAAAAAGCGCATGACCTCTCCGGAGCGATGGGAGATTAGACAGTTGATTGCTTCAGGAGTCGCCAAAGCCTCTGACTACCCGGAATTGGAGGAAGACTACAACGCCACACTGCGCGGAGATGGGGAGATGGAGCTGGAAGAGGATGTCGACATTGAGGTGCGCGAAGAAGAACCGCCATTCCTGGCAGGACAGACCAAACAATCTCTGGAACTCTCTCCCATTCGAGTTGTGAAAGCGCCAGAGGGTTCCATGAACCGCGCCGCGGTGTCAGGTACCACCATAGCGAAGGAGCGCAAAGAGCTGAAGCAGCAGGAAGCGGAGGCAGCAGCAAGGGAGAAACAAAGCAGCCAGAATCTCTCTTCTCAGTGGCAAGATCCAATGGCTGACCCTGATCGGCGCACATTCGCTAGCGACATGAGAAATGCGCGGATGAATGCCGAGTCTGGAGAGGTTCCTGAATGGAAAAAAGCCGCGGTGCCAAAAGCCCAAACTGTTACCAAGAGAACCAACTTGAGCATGAAGGAGCAACGAGAGTCTTTGCCCGTGTTCACATTCCGCAGTCAGATCATCCAGGCTGTCCAGGAAAATCAAATCTTGATCGTGGTAGGTGAGACGGGGTCGGGGAAAACGACGCAACTCACCCAATACCTGGCAGAAGCAGGCTTCGCCGATAAGGGCATTGTTGGATGCACCCAACCTCGAAGGGTGGCAGCCATGTCCGTGGCAAAACGTGTTGCCGAGGAAGTGGGATGCAGGTTGGGAGACGAGGTGGGATATCTTGTTCGATTCGACGACTGCACCAGCCCATCCACAAGGATCAAATACATGACGGACGGTATGTTACAGAGAGAAATTCTCATGGACTCAGACCTCAACCGATATTCCGTCATCATGTTGGATGAGGCTCACGAGCGCACCATTGCGACCGATGTGCTGTTTGCCCTTCTCAAGAAAGCTGTCAAGCGTCGCCCAGATCTCAAGATCATTGTTACATCAGCCACGCTGGACGCGGAAAAGTTTTCTGCCTACTTCCATGAATGCCCTATTTTTACCATCCCGGGCCGAACATACCCGGTGGAAATACTATACTCGAGAGAACCAGAGTCGGATTATCTTGATGCAGCGCTCGTCACGGTGATGCAGATTCATCTGACGGAGCCAAAAGGCGATATTTTGCTGTTTTTGACCGGCAAGGAAGAAATCGATACCGCCTGCGAGATCTTGTATGAACGCATGAAAGCATTGGGGCCGTCGGTTCCAGACCTGTTGATTCTGCCTGTCTATGCGCAATTACCACCAGAGATGCAGAGCCGGATTTTTGATCCGGCACCCCCTGGATCCCGAAAAGTCGTCATTGCCACCAACATTGCCGAAACATCCATCACGATTGATGAGATCTACTACGTCGTCGACCCAGGTTTTGTCAAGCAAAATGCATATGATCCCAAGCTGGGCATGGATTCTCTCGTCATTACGCCGGTGTCCCAAGCCCAGGCCAACCAGAGGGCCGGCCGGGCCGGCAGAACGGGCCCGGGTAAGTGCTTTCGATTATACACCGAGGCCGCCTACCAGTCAGAGATGCTGCCAACGACGATTCCAGAGATTCAACGGCAAAATCTCTCCCACACGATTCTGATGCTCAAAGCAATGGGCATCAACGACCTACTGCATTTTGATTTCATGGATCCTCCACCGGTGAACACCATGTTGACGGCGTTGGAAGAACTCTATGCACTCAGTGCTCTCGACAACGAAGGGCTTCTTACCCGCCTCGGCCGCAAAATGGCCGACTTCCCCATGGACCCGTCCTCTGCCAAAGTTCTCCTCGCCGCAGTGGACCACCGATGTTCCGAGGAGGCTCTCAGCATCATTGCCATGCTGTCGCTTCAGGGCGTCGTCTTCTACCGGCCCAAGGAAAAGCAATCAGTGGCTGATCAGAAGAAGTCCAAGTTCCACGACCCCCGCGGCGATCACTTGACCCTCTTGAACGTGTACAACTCGTGGAAGCAGAACTCTTACTCCAACCCATGGTGTTTTGAGAATTACATTCAAGCACGATCAATGCGCCGCGCGAAAGATGTCCGAGACCAACTCGTCAAGATCATGGAGCGCTACAAACACCCTATCGTATCGTGCGGGCGTGACACTGACGCGATTCGTAAGGCGCTGTGCTCGGGCTTCTTCCGCAATGCAGCTCGTAAAGACCCGCAAGAAGGGTACAAGACCCTGACCGAGGGGACGCCGGTTTACCTGCATCCCAGCTCAGCTCTGTTCGGCAAACAGGCTGAATGGGTCATCTACCACGATTTGGTGTTGACGACGAAGGAGTACATGCATTGCACGTCGTCCATCGAACCCAAGTGGCTTGTCGAGGCGGCACCCACATTCTTCAAGGTCGCTCCGAGCGATAAATTGAGTAAGCGGAAACAAGCCGAAAGAATACAGCCGCTGTACAACAAATTCGCTGGCGAAGACGACTGGCGGCTCAGTGCACAAAGGAGAGGTGGTCGCGGCGGAGGCGGCGGCGGAACATGGGGCTGATGTGGCGGGCTTTGTACATGATTGCAAAAGTTGTCAATCTTGACTCGAAATATATCGATCAACGAGCCATGTTAATCTGATTAAGTGATCAAGTTTTTTTGCATGATATCGTTGGGCTGGCCAAATGAACGAGAGACGTCGACCCTTGAAGAGGCATCGAACCAGCACACACACAAACTGTCGAGTCGCGGCTCTGGCCCGACTGTCTGAGCTTGTTGACTATCGAGTAGCCCCTCGATGGCATTTTCCACGCTTTAGTGTCATAGCCTATGCAGTGAACTTGGCCCGGCCGTCTGAGCCTTTGTTCCATCGAATGAGCCCCTCGTTGCCACTTCCATTGAGGGTATAGTATTATGGCTGCTTGAGGTTTCTTCCTGGCGTCTTAGTCACATGTTACCATCCCGAGTGACGGCATAGCTTCATGTTCCATGCAGCAGACTTGGTCCGGCTGTCTGAGCTTGTTGAATATCGCATTATTCCTTCAATGTTATCTTCAGTGACAGCATAGTATCATGGCCCATGGTGTGAACTTGGCCCAGCTGTCTGAGCTTCGCTACAACCGCATTGGGCCCTATTTACCATCTCCAGTGAAGGCATAGTATCATGAGTAACATCAAGCATCCGCAGCCGGGATCATGTTGATCAGAACGAGGCTACGACTATGTCTCGTTCTCCTCGCAATGGTGCTTAGGAGGCACCCATTGACACGTCATCGGCTCACTCTCGCTGGCTCTCCCGTGGTAGCTCAGACCACATCAAAGATGCGCGAGATATGTGCGTCAAAGCCGTCGCTGCCACGTCAGCCAATACTTCTGTACACCATGGGGATCTGACTGACGCGCGTTCATGCTATCAGGCCATATGATGTCTTCTGGCGGCGCGTACAAGCGTGGTTGTACGATTCTCGCCCAATGTAAGAGTGCAACTGGGTCATGAGAGGAAGATGTAATCCTCCTCTGATACATCATGTTGACCCCGTGCGATGGGCCTTTTTGTGACGGCCAGTATGATAATACGTGCGTCGTTAGCCTGAGGCGAACATCCTCTACTGGATCATGTTGGACCTGAATGGGCATTCTTCCGATGGCCAATGTTATGAAGCTTGCGAAGTTGCCTTGAGGAGAAGACCCTCTCGATAGATGCGATGACGGCCTTGAGCCTCGCTGGATGGAACCAAGATGCATTTGACAAAATTACGCTCGCCAGTCCACCGAGCTATAGACTCGTTTGCCAACTCGGTAGTCACTTTAAGGCCCTTTTGGCCCCCAATCTAGTTCAGCTCTACCTGATCATCTTGTAGCCGTTCCGCGAATACTGTGTGGTTGAGGCTAGGGATCCCGATATGTCGATCTGACAAGACGTGATGGTATTTTTCGCCCGTTGTGGCTCTCGGCCAGCACGGCTTCGATGTAGTTCATACCACGCTGAGAATAAGTCTCGGGTCCCCATCTCCAGTGGCAATTCTTCATTGAAAGTGATCCAACAATGTCCATGAGACAGCCCGTCGGAGCCACTTTAGACAAGGGGCCCGTTGATGCCAGTCGCATCCGACGTGACTCGGTCGAGCTTGATCGGCTTCAGTAGAGAGGCTGGAACGAGGACTTGAACATGGCCTGGCATGTATACATGGAGATGTTCGCGTCGACATCGCGCCCCCCGGAGGTTGGAGTGCATTTGGGTCGAGCCATGTACGGTGCGTAACATCAAGCAGCGTGCCGCTCTGTGAAACTTGCGGCCGTCAGCAGGATCTGGCTGGACTCCATCTACATGGACGTATCTTTCAATGCCTTAAAGAGGCTACAATCATCTATGAGCCGTTCCCTTGTATCGCCGAGTTGGTGTATATGCAATTCAGGTGAAAGAAGAGCTCTACGTAATATCAAATGGTACATGAAGCAATTTATTGATTTCCTCGAGCCCCATTGCGAGAGACGTGCCTGTGGCCCACTGTACTTCACAGGACGGCCTGCAAGTCTTGGCCTGTGCTCCGGAACATCAGCCGCTATTTCCAGCGCCTCTACCGGCAACAAGACGCTGTGGGGGTGCTCGGACGGCCTCTCGCTGTCCTGGTGACCACTGACCAGACCCAAATTGCAGCTGGACGGTACTGAGGAAGCGCCTTCTGTCACGGCATGATAGGGGGGTCGTATAGCGCAATAAAGCCACCATCACAGGGCTAGTCGGCTTCGCCTTTTTTGTGACGTGACACTTGACGTCCCACGCAGCATCATTTCACATGGACGACCGTCTTCTCGACAAACGAGGCCATTTTTTACAATTTTCAACATCTCCGGTTTCATTCTGTCTAGCTAGTTCCGGGGTATATACTACATGTAAGCTCGTGGCGAAATCTCCGTTCGCATCTCAAATCTCAAAACTCCCTTTCGTCCGCGTCGTGCCACGCCGGTCTTGTCTGCGGTGACGCAGAAGGGGCTTACGCCAAGACATGCGGCGGACGACGCAAACTGTGTAATCAAATCTCAAAACGCGCGGGCATGGCGTACCATGCCAACTTTGGGCTCACAATCGTGAGCGTGTGCAAACCATTGATGCAAAACAAATCAAATCTCACCCGTGGAGATGGCGTACCATCCAAACTTGGGTTCAGTATCAACTCTTAAACGCCGGATGGCGTATCATGCAAAACTTGGGCTCAGCATCATGAGCGTATGCAAGCCATCAATGCAAAAAAAGAAATCTCAAAAAATCAAATGACGATAAACGTTCTGCGTGGCCTCCCCTATGGCACGCCTTGGTGCCTTGTTCCTGGTGAAGGTCTTGTTGAGCAAATGAGGGGGCCGATGCAGAGTTGTGTGTCCTGGCCCTTGCAAGACGCGAACGCAAACCTGATGTGTTTTTTTTTTGTGCTTTTGTGTTTTTATTTTCTCCGTTGCCTTGAGACGCGAGTATGAGCGTCCTGCCCCTCGCAAGACGTAAATGCAGACCTGATGTGTTTTTTTTTGTGCTTTTGTGTTTTTTTCTTCTCTGATGCCTTGAGAGCCGGGCAGAAACCGTCCTGCCCCTTGCAAGACGTAAATGCAGACCTGATGTGTTTTTTTTTGTGCTTTTGTGGTTATTTTTTTCTCTGATGCCTTGAGAGCCGGGCAGAAACCGTCCTGCCCCTTGCAAGATGTGAATGAAGACTGATGTAAGTTTTTTTTTGGTGTTTTCGTATTTTTATTTTCTCTATCGCGATGAGAGCCGGGCGGGCACGTCCAAGACCGGCCCGATGCATATGCAAGGTCGTAATCTCGTAAATTCGTCATTGGTATACGCTTCTCGTCGTGATCGGGTCGTGGTCAAGTAAAACGGGAAAAAGAAAAGAAAAGAAAAGAAAAAAAAAGGAAAACGTTTCTCGTGAGTAATCATGCCGAGTCGTCTTCAATGGCACGCTCGGAGACGTCTTCAATGGCACACTCGGAGACGTCTTCAATGACACACTCGGAGTCGTCTTCAATGGCACACTCGGAGGCGACAATCTCGTCAATGAGCTCGGCAGCCTCATCATTGCCATGGAGTTTGGCAAGATCCTGCGCAGTGTTGCCGTCGTGGTCTTTGGTCTGGATGGGGCAGAGTCGAGCCACAGTGTCAGTCAACTTCATGTCGGTGGAGCGAGCGCAGACGATGTGCAGAGCCGTCTGTCCCGTGTTGTCGGTGAGGGCAAAGTTGGCATCGTATTTCTGCAGCAGCTCGATGCACTCCAGACAGCCTTGGCGAGCGGCGTAGATGACCGGCGAGCCCTGGTTGACGTTGCTGCGCTTGTTCATGATGTTCCGGATGCGCGTGCGCGAGAAGAGCATGTCGAGAGACTCGTGGGCGCACATGTAGATGGCGAGGTCGATGGATGTGTATCCGTCAATGCCGCGGAACTTGAAGCCAAAGTCCCAGCTGTAGCGGTGCTCGTTGAGACGCGTGAGCAGCGTCGAGAGCATGGACGTGTCGTTCTTGCTGATGGCGACTGTGATGGCGCCCAGGCCAGGATTGGCACCACGCTCGAGCAGGAATCTAACAAGCTCGGTGTACTGGCGCTCGACGGCCTCGGCGAGGATGCATGTATCCTTGCGCGTCTCGGGGAGGTAGATCTGTGCGTTGACGCTGAGGCCACGCATGAGCAGGAAGTCCGCCTTTTCTTCTTTGCAGCGGGTGTGCTCGTCGAGGAGCAGGAGACAGAGTTGCTGGCTGACATAGGCGATCTGGCCCATGTCGGCCTTTTTGAAGAGTCGACCGCAGGCTTTCAGCTGCTCTCCGGGGCCGAGAGTCATGGCATGTTCGAGGATAGAACGGCCGACGAGCTTCGCCACGGGCGTGGCCAGCTGCATCTTGCCAGCGAGGAACGACACAATCTTAACGTTGCCGCACTCCAATGCTTCAATCATGAGATAAGTGGCCTCGGGAGTGCCGTAGAACTCAGCCATGCGAACGTGGTCACGAATGGAGCAAGGACCGAGGATATGGCTGATGAGGGGGTTCACCCTGAGCGACCATCTGATGTTGTCGTTGAATTCATGAATGGCGAAGCACAGCACCGCTGCCATGCCTGTCTCTCTTCCGTGTGCCTCGATCAGGCCGTTGTTGTTGAGACAAATCATGCCCGTCAGGAACGAGTGCTCCACGTGATGGGGGATTCTACCCCCCACGAGGCCGACGCGGTGCATCATATCCCGTGCTGACTCGCAGTAGAGCGCCCAGAGGCCCTCACCGGCACCGTTGTGGTGTCCGATCAGCTCAGAGGTGAAGAGACGCCCCAAAGAGCCGATCTCGATCGGTCGGTGGCAAGAGGGGTGATCGGACAGAGCCCGGCTTTCGGATACGGTAGGATAGCTGTTGTCATATATGGTCTGAAGAGGAACTCGACCATCGAGCGCGGCAAGGGGAAGTCCTTCGCACGATCTCATCAGACGGTCCACGAGCGCCGGACTGGCCGACGAGTTGAGATGATGGAGAGCAGTGCGGCCGGTTTCAGGATCAACAGCTTTGGGGTTGGCTCCCGCCAGCACCATCATGGCGACCAGTTCGTCTTCTCCCCACTGAACGGCGAGATGCATAATGGGGATTTCCGGATACCCAGCGTTGCAGTCGACCGATACCTCTTGGAGCAAGCGGTATGCGACGTGAGGATTTGCGGCTATCGACTTTTTCTCGAGTTCACGAAGGCTGTCAATGTATTTTAGAGCCTCGATGAACGGAGTCCGTCCTGTCTTGCTGACAGCATTGATGTTAATCCCCTTATCAGGATCGTGATCGCAGAGGCACTCAATCGTGTTGATGTCGTTGGTGGCAGCCGCGTAGTGCCAGAGATTGCGTCCGTCTTTGTCTACGGCTGTCGTGTCTACGGCGAGTCGAAGGATGAGAACTTCCAAAGTGACCACGTCCTCGACCATCATGTAAGGAGTTCTTCCGCGCTCGTCCACAGCCTCCATGTCAACACGGGTAGGGTCAAGCATGGCAACCATCTCGTGCTGCATTGCACCGACGACCAAATGCGCGATAGTCCCATCCTTAATGCTTCCAGCCACCGCCGACATGTTGGGATCGAAGCGGTCATCCATGGTGAGACGCTGAAAGTAATCAGCATGACCATTCAGGACGCACTGTCGAATCGTGTTTTCAAAGTCCTGGTCCCGAACGAATGGGAGCCTCATGAACGTAGTTTGGTCCAGAGGCAGAAGATTACGCTCGACGATCTCGAGGATGGCATTTCCAATCCGATTACTCCCATCCCAGGGAAAGTCATCGCCTTCAACTTCAAATTGATAGTCGAGAGCGGTAGACAACAGTCTGGACATGATGTAACGAGATTCATGGGGGATTTGGCGAATCTCAGGGCAAGAGAGCAGTTCCACAAAGTCGAAACGGAGGCGGGCGCCCCTCTCCATGACTTGGAGGAAGATTTCATGATCCTGGTATCGAAGAGCGGCAACAAAGGCCAGCCCGGCCACTGATGCTACGAATCTATTCTCGCCGCCGTACCAGAACCATTCCTCGCAGTTCGCGCCGTAGCGAAGAAGGTACCTGAGGACGCTGGGTTTGGCAGTCTCCATGACGTTCAAGATGAAGGCCCACGATTCGAGTCGGCGCTGAAGTATAAGGACAGGTCGTCCAAGTAGCGCACAGTAGAATGGCGATCCAAAAGAACACTCAATGTTCACAATGGCACCACGCTCCACCAGTGATTCGCAGAGCTCGTACAAGCCGAGAAGAGCAGCAAAGTGCAAGGGTGTCATCGTGTAGGTTTGGAGCTGATTGATGAGTGCCACGTTGGTGTCGATGGCGAACTTCCTGCCACCAACCCGGTGGTACTCAGGAAACGTCATTCTAGCGAATTCTAAAGCCCAGTGCATGAAGTTGAACGATGCTGATGGGGAAACAAGTCTCTCGATATCCTCTTGGAGAGCGTCCCAATACTGATCTCCGTATTTGGGCCATTCCAACGCGGCAATTCGGTACATTGGGTTGCTGACGTTGCGAGCCTCAACTCTGTAGTACTCGGCAGTAAAGCCAAGCAGCGACTCGCTATCCTCATCAGAATTGAGAACTTGTAGATAAGCCGTGATGGTGCTGACGAGGGGAGACACGCCGAGAGGCGTCTCAGCGACGCTGAAAGTCATCGTTTTAGAGCTGCTCGCGGAGAAAGCAGTCCTCAATTCCTCGATAGCCCAAATAGTAGCCAAGACATGAGGACGATTCCCATTATTGCCGCTTTCGCCGTAGGACGGCTGAAGCCCTTGGTGAATTGCTTCAAGCTCTGGAGGCTGGTGACAAATACGAGAAGATGAGATTACCAGAGAGTCAACGATGGAGAAGATATCATGGAGGTCCGAAGCTTCATCAAGGGGGTGCTGGTCCTCACGAAAGGGCACGTGAGTCCGAATGAGTCGAGCGAGCTTTCGGCAGCATTCGATGTAATGGTACTTGCTGGGTTCCACGATACGCTGCCCCTCGGACTCAGCAATGCGAGCGAGCGACTTGATGGTAAAGAGGATTCCCCAGGAGAGTCTGAATCCATCGAGGATACCTTTGAGGAGGGTGTACCGATTGAATTCGGCTTCACTGAGGCCCAGTTCTACCACCAGAAGAGGGAAACACGATCCCAATTCTCGTAGAGCTTCGTCCACGGCGGAAGTCACAACAGCCTGACTTCGATGAGCTCCAGCCATAACCGTGTCTGTGGCTCCGGAGCTCGAATTCGAAGCCATGCTGTGGTGACGATGAATTCAGTGTAAGGCGAGGCTGGTTTCAGTGAAGCATCATGATGCGTCGAAGCATCGAGGGGGAATGAAGTTAGAAGAACGATGATATTGTAGGGGCTTCTGCAACAAGAAAAAGTGAAAAGAGGTGCTGGGTTGTTGTTCGGGTGAAGGGCAAAATTTGTTTGTGCAAGGGGGAGGGAAGGGTAAAAGATGAAGGACTTTGTGTTGTTTTTTGAACAGGGCAGACGTGACAAGCACCAGACGGCAAACAGTGTGAGGAACTAGCCCCGTTGAGTGTCCAAACACGGTGTGTGCAGGTGGCGACGTCTGCTGCTTGCCACCCCTGGCTCAATTACACCAATCCCCTTGCTCATCACTGCTCTTCGTGATTCATTGTTGACGAAAAAAGTGAGCTTGATGGTTTCTTTTCACGTCACGGGCTCCATTTGTGGCCTCATGTTTGGCTGCCTGCCTTGAAATGAGCCCAGTATGGCTCGCTCCCTCCACATCCTACTGTCTCAGGTCTTGACCAACGTGATCAACTTCATTGTGCCGGGACCATTCTGCTTCATTTCACTGTCAAATTGATCCGTGAAGAGCAAAGTGAGGCGCCCTCTCATTTACAAGAGGTGGATGAGCTCTCTTGGCGCGGTTGTCGTAACCCGGGTGACCCCATTGTCCGCCAGCTGGCTTCGACTTTGTTTTTCACTCACTCACCTGCTGCTGCTTATCCTGTGTACCTTTCGAATGAGTAGAGACCAAATCAGGCAAACGTATTGCATCTCTGTGCTGCATAATATTTAGATACTGTAGTCAATAGATCAGCTCATCAGCCAAGAGGGACATCTAAACGTGTAATAAGGCGGGAATTTTAAAAACGAGTTGTAGGCAGAAAGCGGGATTCCTTGATTTTGGTGGAGCTGCATGCCAAGTTTCGTGCCAGTGATTCGGTCCAGCGATTCGGTCCCTGCGTAGAGTGTGCTGGACCGGAGGTGAGAAGCTGCCCGCTCGGGAGATAAGCCAGCCATTCCGCGTACTGTTTCTTGCCGTCACCATGGACAGCTCAAAGACGAAATGTACAGTTCATGAAGTCCCTTTCGTTTCACAAGCCTGATTTCCTGTTCTTGCTGGCTGGAACGCCCATTAACAGGTTCGGTGTTGATTTGGCGGCAAGCGTGCTGACGATTCCTGTGTAGCATACGATTTGTCAACACTATGCGATGCGACCGGCTCGATACAGAGACAAGAGCAGTGATTACATTACTCAACAAATCTAAATGTTGCACCACTCGAAGTAGAGAGAGCAGCGGTATCGTTGCCGGGGACTGGGTGATGCTACGGGCGGGCGGGCCAGTTTGGTACAAAGAACCTTCGTGACTTCCGCGCGAGCTACAGAGCCTGCCAGGGGCGATGGGGAGGATGATACGAGAGTGAAGGATCGCTACGGACCTTTCGGCGGCGCAACAGATGAATGGGCCGGTTCAACGCAAGAGGTCTTAATGACTCGACCGCGAGCCTGAAAGCTGTCTGACACGATGAAGCCGACGCGATGAAGGACGTTCAGAAAAGATGAGGAAATAAAAGAGATAACGACGGTGAACAAATTATCGGTCTCATTGCTTCTGTTCCGTTGAGATGCCTACTCGTCCTGATCGTCGCGTACACTGGGCTGTTGTAACGTGCTGCACAAATGTTTGATTGTTAACTCCTTTGTCTTTCTTGTAGTCAAGTGCTTCCCCGTTCCTCTAAGCCTCAAAGTATCCTAGCCAACATGAACGCTGCGATTTCTTGAACATCAAGTACTCCGGGAATACTTTTGTGGCTGACTCCACGTCGGGAGAGTGAGCCGGCGATGATCAAGGCAGCGGTCATCGATCAGCATAAACGATATCTACTTCTGTCGTTTTTTTTATCTGGTGCTCGGGAACCCCAGCTCGGTTCTGGCCCATCCTCCGGCTGGGTTTGCGTAGAATCTCAATGTTTTCGTCAGCGTCCGGTGCACGCTTGAGGATACTTCGCTCGCTATGATCATCGGTCGTGGGATCATGGTGAGTTTCTGTCTCGACCGTCGTACTCCAGTGACCTCGCTTCGCTTTCGGGGACAAGACATTGAAGTTCGAAAATGTGATCAGCTCTTGACTGTGATCTGACGGCGTCTTCCGGGCCGATGATCCGGGGAAAACTTGTTTCAATAGAGGCCGCAGCGTCGGGACGCATGCCCCCATGAGGATGACGCCATTTTCTACTCCAGCCCACCTAGACATTTGTTAGCCAGAGACTGCAGGCCTGTGGAACTTGGCCAAGGAGGGTAACGGCACGAACCAGAGCAGCTGCGCTAGGGAATATGTGATGTCTTCTCCGTCGGAGTTAGCGACGAGATGTTGAATTTTGACGATGGCAATAGACCCGGCGCTGTCAAAGTGCGGACGCGTTAGCTCTGCGATATGGTTCGTTGCGGGAAGCTCTGCACCATACAATATACCGAGACTCATGGCAATGGCCACGCCGAACTTCTCTCGTCTCTTCATTTGAAGGCTCCATAGTATTGCCCATGGAAGCAATGCCAGTACGAAGTCCGTGGCTGCTGAGTATGCTGCACACAGGGCTGTTGTCAGCAAACGGACCCAGCGATGTAAACGGACAATGGTCGACTTACAGCCAACAAACAAGGAGAGGTCGTCAAACACATGAGGAGGCCAACAGACTGAGGGAATTGTAGGATTCCAAAGGTGGCGTGGATCTTGACATCGGGCAAAGACAAAGATGGAAATGAGAATGTGAAGAATATTCATGGAAAATATGAGGAACCATAGCAGCGTGATGACCCACTGTTGCGCAGACACTCTGATCAACGTCAGGGCAAACGAAGTCTTCCCCAGCCCACAAGACATGATGACCAGAGGCTGCGACACGAAACTGAGCAATGCCACATCCATGACATTCTGGGGATTCTGTGCAACATATTCTATGTGTCTGCCGAGACCCTTGTCTGCGGCAACGGTGATGACGGCAGCGTAAGCCATCAAAAGAAGCTGATCAGGACAAAGGTCAGCATCATCGAGCAGAAGACAAGGACGCGAAATGGAAATGTTTTTACAGAGATGGAGAAGAACTTACCACGGCTGCGACCATGAAGAAGTCATCTGGTCCAAACACCTTCCGGAGCCACAATCTGGTGTAACAGCGCAACAGGACAAGCAACAGCGGTAACCCAGCGGCTACCCAAAGAATACGCTTCAGGGACTCTGACTGACTCTCGGCCAGATATTCTGGGCTCGGAGCCGATGTTCCAACTGTCTGTGTCATTATTCCTGTCGAAGCTACTGCACGAAGCCGCGAGCGAACGAGCCATCAAGCACGACGGGAGGCAGCCTACAAACACGACGAATAGTTCGACGACTGGCCTGGGCATTTATTGTCGCGTACATTGGGTCACAAGATGGCTTGACCGAGCGGCTACAAATGAAAGGACTTCGCTTAGTAGCGCTTGGAGTCTTCGCGGCATCGAGTCAAGACGGCACCGACTGACAAGCTTTGATCTCTTTCTGCCATTGTCACTATGCCGTATCGCCATCAAGGCTCCTCCTGCACGAGAAAAACCAAGAACCAGAGTCCTCTTTTCTTTTGCGAGTAAGAAGCGCGATTTTCTTCCCGGATCTGCGAGGGGGTCACATTTCAGCATCAAGCGGCAAGTCATCCAGCCACCGCAGCCCGTCGCCCATGCGGCCGACGTGTCATCCGTCCTGCTCGATTACTGACATCGGAGGTCGGCAACCGAGGCTGCATTGGTGGTAGGTTGAATGTCGAGTTGGGTCATCTTCGTGCAAGAGATACATCGCCTCTGTTCCGTGGACACATTCCACAAGGTGCCAAGCCGAGGATTGGAAGACGGCACAACGTGGTACCAATGGTACGGCGCCCGGAAAACACAAAGCACTAGGAGGAGTTGAAACTACGCGCGGCGTATATCCGGGCAAGCCGGGGTGCCCGCACGAGGCGCAGAGAGCCGGGTTCGGGAAGTCGATCCGCCTTGTTCGTATAACGACCAAACAACGCTCCGAAACAATGGAAAGCAATGGAGGCGGATCAGGAAGTCGAAGAGAAACGAGCGCGAGCGGGCTCTTCAAGCCGGCGGCTTCACCGGCGCCGCATTTATTGGTGACGTGATCCCGTAGCAAGACTTGGACGGCATCGCCTATCCTGAGTGTCGAGCAATGCTCTGGTGTTGTCTGGACTGCATGATAGACATACGAGAATCAGCGTATGCTATTCCTCGATTCAGTACAGCCGAGCTTTTGCAGAAAGCCACATTACCCAAGTACAGGTGGACATTAACTGTTATATGACGTTAGCCACAGCTAGACACATCTCGGCCTCCTTATGGTCGCGATAAGTCGATATGGCCTGAGAGATGCAGCGCTCTGCAGGTCGCGAGAGCTTTCGGGACGGAAAAGAATCAACAGTCGGTCGCTGTGCCCACTGCGCGAGTGTACGGAGTAGAGTGGTAACCCTATGGGACCTGTTTGATTGTAACCGTCCCCCACAAATACGAAGTACAGCGAAGACGTCTCCATAAGTATTGTAATATCTTCAGTGAGCCTAGGCTCCATCACACATCCACCGTCTCATCCCGGTGCGGCGTCTGAAGTCGCTCGTTGGAACAAATCAAGGGTTGCCATGCCTCCATTGCAATGTTCACGAGGCAGTCTACAAGATTTTCCTAGTTGCAAGTCCGTTCTATGCAGGAGAGTTGAGAGAGATGGCTCTAGGAACGCTCGGATTTCAAATTTCGCCCCGACTCTGTGACAAGTTTGTGGCCGGCGACCACACCGCAGTGATACGCGGCGGGGGCTCAGTGGGGAGGGGCTCAGGTCCTTCTGGCACGAAGACGAGCCTTGACAGCCAGCGGCGGCCTCTCAGTGGTACATCAGCTTGGTACGCCAGAGAGGGCCGTGGGCTGGCACAGATTGCCTCAGTGTTCACGCTTTCTTTACTACCACTCCGTACGACGTGTCACAACGAGGACCACACAGAAACAAATATGACCAAGTAACAGCAGGACAAGTGCTTTGCTTCCCAGTTCTACAAATCTCTTTTCCCGATCATTTTCGTCGCGCGGCTCGGGTACGGCCTGGAGGGGCCCAGACCTGCATGGGCCTTTAAATTACCACCAGCCAGTACCGAATATTACTGGCCACTTTACCTATCAAAAGCACCACGGGCGCGTACTTTAGGTGCATGTGTAGGGGCCACCGCCTGCCTCGTCCAATCTATGGGAGGAAACAAACGCCCCCCCATCTTTGCATCTCGCCGATTTGCATCCCGTCTTTGCCCCGTTGCCCCATCATTGATTGCAGCTAGCCTGCGACTTCATGAAGAGTCGGAAGCGGCGCGGCACGTTCCTTGTTCTGAACTGCTCGCTCATAATGTGGCGTAATGTTTCGAAAAGTCCCTGGATAGCACCGAAACGCTGGGCGGGAATCGGTCCCGAAAATCCTCGCCCGCCGTCCAAGGAGATGTGCGTTCATTTCGTTTTCTCTCCCTGTCTCTCTCCCTGTTCAGAAATATGCTCCACCAGTCCTCAACTGCATCGTCACTTCTGAGACCTTCCCCAGCTTTTGAAAACAAGGCCGTGCCTGCGACGATGCGATACATACGGAGTACGGTGTACGAAGCACCTGCGAGAAGTCACGCGTCGATGTGAGGGCCAAGCCATACGAAAAGCGAAGAACAAGAACCTTGGATTCGTTGGCCGAGTTTTTACAGGGCGGCACTGCCGCTCAAAATCGCTTGGCACTGTTTCGCCGACTCGGGATGAAAGTAAAGTTGTCATCGGCCTTTCAGGCTTTTGCAACATTTCTTGGAGAAAACCGACCCTGACGAACGACTGGAAACATGGATAATCAGGGCCGAAGAGCGTTGCAGAGTAAAGCGAAGGAGTATTGCAGTTGAAACTGATCAAGGTAATGAAACACAGAGTCTTGCTTTTGTTCCTCAGGGGTCTGCTTACCAGCTTGGAGATTCTTTCCTCGATTCGTCTGCAAACTAGTCGTCAGCCCGGCACAGTTGTGGTCTCTTCCCACCAGTCTGGGTCCGCCAACGACACCCCGGAGTGCCGTTCAGGGTTGCAATGGCATGCAAAGGTTGAGCTTCTCATGCAAGGCCCATAGCATGCCGTGCTACCAGGTGAGGCATCCCCCTGTGATGGGACTTTTGACCGTTACTGAGCCACGTAACGACAAGGATCGTCATGTCGATCGGTATCTTCGTCTCGATCTTTCGCGACACATGGCATATCAATACCCAATCACGAGACCGAGACGCTCTCCGACTTTGTGGCCCGAGATGATGGCTGCCACGTTCATCTTCGCGTGTTATTATTGGGTCATGTCGGTGGAATCCTCATATGTCTTCACCTCTTTACGTTCCTTCCGCCTGGATTGCAGGACTCGAGGCTCCAGTCGAGAAATTGTCTCTTCACTCACAGCCTTCATCCGCCTTCACAGGAGATAGCGCCGCCACCAGCGGGCTTGCCTATCCGCTTCTTATGACATGTCTTTCCTGGGGGCTCTGTGTGGGGTTCAG
Source organism: Aschersonia sp. MBC 735 (assembly GCA_030783925.1). Lineage (NCBI taxonomy): Eukaryota > Fungi > Ascomycota > Sordariomycetes > Hypocreales > Clavicipitaceae > Aschersonia > Aschersonia sp. MBC 735. The sequence continues at coordinate 35,916 of JARJRV010000123.1, read as the reverse complement.
CTTTTAGCCGCCGTTATCTTGCTTTCATGTCTCAGAATAGCCTGGGAACTCCTTTTCTCGCCTTTGAGGGCCTTTCCGGGCCCTTTCGCTGCGAAGTTCACCAACTTCTGGAGAGCGTTCCTCACAACTTTAGGCCATGTCGACGATACATCACGAGCATGGCACGAGAAATGGGGAAAAGCCGTTAGGATTGGGCCAAATGTCATCAGTCTGAGTGATCCAGATCTGATCAAGGTCGTCTACGCAAGCAGTAAAAGGAATGCTTGGAGAAAGGTACGGAGGCCGCGTTTGCGTGAGCGATCACAATCCCCTGATCCTTACTTCAGCAAGCTGTAATTCAACTTTCGAAGAAACGAGGACAACAAAGCTAACTGACACCTAGGGTAATATGTACCGTGTCAACGATGTCATGATTGACGGACAAAGAATACCCAACATATTCAATACTCAAGATGACGGGTTTCATGACAGACATACGAAGCCTATTGGCGGACTTTGGACGATGACGAAGATTCTTGAAATGGAGCCGTTGATGGACGAAACTATAACGACGTTCGCCAATAAACTAGGAACTAGATTCGCGGATGCTTCCGGCCCCGGACACTCCACTTGTATGATGGATGATTGGCTGGCATATTGTAGGCAATGTCCGATGTAAGGTCGGCACGATGCGTCACTCGTAGTCGCTAATCAGAGACAGTTTCCTGGGACTTTTCGGCTCAAATGGCGTTCGGGAAGCATTATGGATTTATCGACGAGGGCAGGGATGTTGGCGGTATGATCGCAGAGTCTGCGGCCGGTTTGTCTTATTTTGCAGCAGTAAGGAGCCCACTGATGCAGTACCTTCATTCGTCTTCATGCCAGGATGAATATTTAGTGACCGCGCTTTGTTCCTCTAGCTGTCTCAAGTCCCTCAGTTGGACAACTGGCTCGACAAAAATCCCATTATACGCATTGGACCCAGACCTCTGGTGAATGGTTTCAACCGTACTGTCAACCTTTTGGCCGACTATCATAAACAGCTAGCAGATGGGACGCCGGTGCGCAAAAGGGTCGATGCTTTCGTCGACAGATACACTCATCTCAAAGACTTCCATGACTTTGTCGACGACGCCCAGGTCACCAACTGGTTGATGCTCATCATCCTTGCTGGTGGAGATTCCACGGCCGGAGCCCTACGTCCAGTCGTTTACTATCTCGGGAAGCATCCAGAAGTACAACGTAAGCTCCAGGCTGAGTTGAACGAAGCGCGATTATCCATTCCCGCTCAATGGAAAGACATTCAACATCTGTGCTACCTAGATGCAGTGTTGCGCGAATCGATGAGGCTCAGTCCCGCGTTGGGCCTGATGTTTGAGCGGGAAGTGCCATCAGGCGGCTTTCAGCTCGCCGACGGCCGTTTCATTCCAGAGGGCACTAACGTTGGAATAAACCCTACAGTGGTCACCCGTGACGCCGAGGTTTACGGAGAATATGTCGATGGCTTCATTCCCGAGCGTTGGCTTCAACGTCCGCAAGAAGAATTTTGGCAATTCTCCCGACGCCGTCGCCGGATGGAAGAAGTCGCGGATTTGATGTTCGGTGCCGGGACGCGTGTCTGCATGGGAAAGCACTTGGCTAAGATTGAAATCTACAAGCTTATAGCCACCCTCTACATTCTCTTCGATGTGAGTCGGCCCGATACAGCATACGAACCATGAACCAAGCGCTTACCATTCCAGATCAATCTACCGGATGTGAAGCACGAATGGAAGCCCTTCAACGCATGGTTTATGTATCAGACCGACATGCCAATGATTATTCACCGACGATGTTACACTGTATCTTGCGCTCAAATACCGCATCGGGCGCTTGACACACGAATCACGGCACATCGGGAGCAGTCTACGACGGACAATCCAAGTAGTGAAGCCTGTTTCCGAGTATAAGTGGACAGATTTGGCTATTACATTTACAAGAGGCTGATGCAGTTCGCCTGTACGACCTTATCTACGCCAGAGGTAAAAGAGAAGCGAGTGTCGCACGAAGTCTGTCAATTCTTGCGAAATGTAGCTCGCCTGACGAATGCTAGGCAAAGTGAAAGCCGACCTATGGGCTACGATCACAATGTCTCCTTGAGAGCAGTGGGAGTCAATGAAACTCGTTGGGCAAACTTCGCGTCACCTGCGGATCATCGAGCATTTGAACACGCTCTGGCAAGGAGTAGCTGTCATTGCGCACACCTTGCTCGCGCAATGACAGTAAGTCGATTCATCATGTACAGCTAGGACAAACTTCTCAGAAGATACATAGTCTCTCAATCAATGAGGTGGTCGCCAGAGGATGAGGTGAAAGGGAGTTGCTGTCTAGTGGCGGAATACAAAGATCATAGACCAGCCGCTCCAGAGGCTTGGGTCCGTATTCTGCTGTTTCAAGACATTTTAATTATCTCGTTAGCATCCACACTTGATCAGTCGATCGAGATGAGGCAATTCGGACTGGACTAGCCGAGGCAACCACACATGGCCGGCTCAGTCTCTCGCACTTTGTTAGACTTATCCATTGAATCATTTTTTGAATCACCGCTGACGTGATGGCAGGATGGATGGGGAACTTGAGAAGAAATTGTTTGAAGATTCCTGGAAGTCTGCATATTAAAGTTTTCGCTCGTCGGAATTGCGTGCGACTCACGGCATCTACGTAGTCATTTGCTTGGACAAGTATTGCGCGAGCTCACTGTACTCGATTTCTGTCAGCTAAGAGTGTGCTAACTTCATGAAGTCCAAAGACATCCGGATAGGAACTTTCATCAGTTCAAATCGCGAGACTCGCCCTCCTCCAGCAAAGCGTCCTGGTGCCACTGACGCAACCACGTTTCCTAGCTATTCTTAGCAATTCAAAGCAACGATGTCCATCCCCAAGCAAAGGCTGTTTCATCCTCCTCTGGGTCCTTTCCCGCATCAGAAGGCGGTGTTTTCCACCTGACCAAGTGGTCTATCCTGTTTTCCCGCCGTACTATTACGAACAGTTTCTTTCAAGAGTTCACTGGCCCTGCGCACTATTTCATCAATACCTTCAGACCTCCCAGTACCCTCGAGTGTGCGTCACAAAGAAATGAAATCTTTTGCCGCATGTCGCCTTTTGCCATCCGCCGATTTGGGTCATAGTCATCGAGAATTCTCGCCATTCTCCGAATATCCCGAGCAACGCCGTTTCTTACATATGATTCCCATGTTCTGGAGACTCCATGAGGTGAGGTCAAACTTTCATCGAGTGCCGAACAGGCCCGTAGAATCCCCTGTAGGGCTGCCGTGAGCATTTTCACGTTCGAATCGGCAGACCTTTTTCGTTTCATTTTCACAAGTTCAGCTCTCAGAGCTCGAAGAAAAGGTTTTCTTTTCTTGTCAGCAGATGTTAGCTCAAATAGCTCCTTAAGCTTCTCTGCAGCTTGGGTCTCGAAAGGATTCTCTTCAGCAGCAGGTTCCGGGGATTTCGATCTTTCCCCTTTGTCGACGTGATATTGGTATCGATAGTCTTCGAACTGCGCTCGAGTCATCTGTTGAAGCTCAAGGATAGGCTTTATACCGGGAATCACGAGTCCAGTTTCCTCAACGAAACTCGCCGATTCCAAGCTCGATTCCACGTCCATCCCCATAGCTCTGAGCACCAGTTTTGCTTCTCGGTAGTGGTTGTTGATATCGGAGAGCAGTGGCCGCGTACCAAAGATCTGAAAGAGTCGTTTTTGATCAACGAATAGGGTACCTTCATTGGGTTCTTGGTCTTGAAAGTCTCCAAGCGATGTTGATCCAGGTGTGGATTGACCATGGAGCTTCTGGAAAGCTTCGAGAGCTTCCCCTTTGAGAGGATCCGGCTTTTCAGGCATTTCTACTTTGCCAGAGTCATCTTCTTGTTTCGGATGCATGGCAGATTGTCAAACTTCTCGTCGTGGTTGTAGTTGAAGATACGAATGTGCTTTTTGCCTTGTTCGGTCCCAAGATTTGTCGACCCGACTAATCGCGGGACCTGAGTCAAGACGACACTTTTTCAGGAGTAATCGCACCGAGCACAGTCGTCTGCCTCTTCGTTCAACTTTTACATGTGTCTCGGTGCCCTTTAATGGTAAAAACACAAATTGCAGAACAAAAGGGTGCTGCGTCAGTGGTCATAATCAGCAAAGAAAACAAGTGGAAAGATAAGTGTAAGTTGTATTTCGTACATACTCGTGTGACAATATTCAGAGATCGTAAGAACGAGTCAGGCGTAACGGGTTGCGCGAGAGAGATACACGACCGACCTTGTGCCAGAATTTTGGCAAAATGGTGTGGTGAGGCCAGGTGAGCACTAGCCCTCCGGGTAAGATGAGAACTCTGTCAAGCCAGCAATCTGAATCACAACTCTATGCTGAATGCCCCACCAACCGTATTGCATACCCGTGTCTACCAGATGTCCAACCGGCTTATTTTGAAGACGGCCTTTGCCTTTCGCATCTGGCCAGGCTTAGTCTTCGACTATTCTCTCCCCGTCAACTCAAGAAACGTTGCTTGCAGGTCTCCAGCCCCTTTCAAGAGCAATCCAGTGCTCCGACTATCTACGCGAACATTGGAGAACCTCAACTTGGCAGTGAATTGGGAATGTAATCCTGCAAGCTCCTTCTCTCATAAGCCCGCCCCTTGATTCCTCTTGTTCCAAACCTCTAAATTACGGCCATCATGAGTTGATGGTCCTTATACGAGAAACATTGATGCTGTTCTTTACGCTGGTCCCGATCGAAGGACTGAGCAAGTCAAAAGAAGATCATGGTACATCCCCTGAATTGGTATGTTGGCACTCAGCCGTCCCGATTCATCAATAATGGGAACTCTGGCCTCTACACTCCATGCGTAGTTCCTTTCAGGGGGTTCCAGCGACGAAATTACGTGCCTCATATGCGTGATGCACCTTGTATACTCGAGTTCTTACCTCTAATCATTTCACCTATTGAGATGTGCACTGGCCGACTCTGAGACTGACTGGAGACCCCCCGTCTTCCCATGCCAAAAGAACAAAATCATAAAATCGGAGCCTTCATCCTCCGATTCTGTTTCTTTCCACGCTCATGCCCTGTATACTTCTTGATCAGAGCATGCTTCGGAAGCTTGCGCAAGCAAATTTGCGGTAGAGTGAGGGGTCAATTGAGGGAGCAGGTGGATCGACGGAAGCGACTAAAAAGGTTCGATATGCTGTTCGATTACACCAGCTGGATCCTCTTACATTCATCAAGGTAGCTGCAAAGTCGCACTTCTAAAACTTGTCTTTTACTTCTCATCAGTCCCAGAGTCCCTGTTGACCTACGCACAATCCAGCAATATCTTGGCTTCTGGCCTCGCGACATCACGTGGGTCAGACGGCTAAGCTGCAGCCGCAACAGCATGTCCTTGCTCTCTTTCCAGACAATGTTGGAGTATCTCACTGTTTCCTGACCACGTTTATTAGGTCTGTTCGTCACTGTAGACTGCTGATCGTGGTAAAAAGCCCTGCTAATCGTTCCCAACTTGGTTCCAACATTGCATGGCCCTGCGCACTGCCAGATGCTGCACATGCTGCCAGGTGCTGCACATGCTGCACATGCTGCACATGCTTCAGATGCTTCAGATGCTGCCAGGTGCTGCACATGCTTCAGATGCTACCGATGCTGCCAGATGCTGCCAGATATGCCAGACGCTGCCAGCCATCAGCTGGAGCGTCGCCCGCTCCCAGGATATAAAATCGTTCGAGGACTCTTCGCTCAATACTCAAACTTTTTTCTCCAGCTCACCGAGCTCTCGCAAACTACATCTCCGGCACATCGTATGCCGTGTCCTTTCTCGATCTCTTCTCGCTGACTGTCATTTCTGCTCAAAGACCTCTGGCACGCCATCCATCCCTCTTAGTACCCAACAGATCACTCCCTTCCCTTCCATCGAGTTACTCGAGGGCAGCCCTCGCAGTCTTTGTTCGCTACGACAGCTCATAATGTCTGGCCAGCAAGTCGAGGTCAAGGCGGAGCCACGCGAAATGACGAAAATACCGAAAGTGAAGACAATCCTTACTGTTGAGTCTCAACATGCCGAACTAAGCTAACAGTACCGCAAGATTGAGCCGAATGCAGGGCCTTCAGCTCTTCAGAAGATCGAAGTGATCAAAAGCGAAGATGTTAAAACAGCCGCTTTTGACCAGGCAAACCGCTCCGGCCACGACCTTGGTAAAAATGTCAAAGAATCCGAATACAATCCAGCTGATCCTCCAAGCGACAATTACTACGAGAACAGCAACAAAGACGCCGAAGGCGACGATGAAGAGGCTGAAGATGATGGCGAGAATGACGAAATTGACGATGACGGCTCGGAGTTCGCCGATAATGGTGAAACAGATGATAGTGATGATGATGATGATGGAGCGGAAGTGTCCACATCCACCAAGACCGGAAAGCCTCGTCGACGCCATGCCAAAGATGCTCGGGAATATTTCGCTCGACGACGTGAAATGGAGCATGATCCCGCCAAAAATGGCAAACGGAAAAGTCAGCTTGAAGCTCCAAAGCCGAGAAAGAAGACAAAATTGAGTGGCTTCGGTGAGACTGGAGTCTGTGCGCAGCTTATTCAAGACATGAACGCAGGAAGCATCGAAAGGGAGAAAGTGCCTGACCAGGTGAATGGAGTCATTGCCAACACTATCGCGGAACAAACAGCACAGATGAGGAAGAACATGCCCAAATCCGGCAATATGAAACTAGCAATGGAACAGAAGCGCGAGCTAAATATTGCAAGAAAAAGCTTCGGACACAGAAAAATAAGCGCCGACAATGATATGTTCTTGCACAAGGATATGCTAACACCTCTACACGCCTTTCAACTTGCCTCTGCCTCATCGATGCTTGAGAAAGAGCTCGGAAGAAGATCACCACCATTCGGGGGCATCCTAGGCCATGAGATGGGTATGGGTAAAACCTTGATAAGCTTCGCTTGCGTGGTCGGAAACCCACCGCCTGAGAAACATAAAGACCTCCGAACCACGTTGGTTATTTCTCCTAACATCGCCGTTGCAAATCAATGGCTAGCCGAGGCTCGTAAACACCTGAAGGATTATCATGCAGGTGACGTTGCAATATATGATCAAAAAGATCCAATGCATCCAAAGCAGATTGGGAATAAGCTGGTATTACTCACCACTCTTCACGAAGTCAAGAGACAGTATCGACTGCATACTCAAGATGATTCGAAGAAGGATGACGTGAACGAGGGCAAGATGAAATTGTCAACACAACCGGAAAAGGCGCCCTTTTTCAGCCTCAAGTGGTACAGGGTTATCCTCGATGAGGCCCATTCAATCAAATGCCTTCAGAGTCAAGGCAAGGATATGATGTGTCCTCCTCTTCATTTTGGCGAGCTTTGAACTAATGTTTTGACTAGGAAGGAAGGCATGTTGTGCTCTACCAGGCAAGTACCGATGGGCATTGAGTGGAACGCCACTTTCGAACAGCACCAGCGGTCAGTCAAAAGAAAGAGTATAATGAGCACCCAGACTGACAGCGTCCAGATTTCATGGCGTATCTCGACTTCATCGGTGTGAAGGGGCCTAAGGGGCCTAAGACCCGTCGACAGTTCGAAAAACTATATTTGGACGGGGTACGAATCTCATATACTCAGCTCCGACCGATTCTACTGACATACAGCACTAGAACAGAGTCAACGAAAAGTTCGAGGCGCTAATTTCAAGCGTCATGGACAGAAAGCAAGTATTGAGTTAATTGTAATTAAGGAGCTGGAGGTCTGACACTCATCGTGATAGGACCAAGAAAGATTCCTTCATGGGCCGCAAGATAGTGAATCTCCCAGAGGTCGACAAGCAGGACATCAAATTCAGCATGTCCCAAGAAGAGAAAGAGATATACAAGTATGATTCTGTGGTGCCGATGACCTTTCTTCAGACATTTGCTGACTCTGATGCCCAGTCTCGTAAAGAAAATCTTCGGTGAACTTCGAAGACAAAAGGAGGAGAAAAGGCTTGCAGAGATCAAAAGTGCGCCTGAAGAAAAACATGACAAATTGGAGACCCAGTTCGAATTGGAGCTCGAAGCTCTGCATCTCGCGGAATTTATGGCTCTCCGAATGGTTTCTTCTCACGTGTACAACATTGAGGGTGTATTACGAAAGAAAGCGACGGCTGGACAGATTCAAGACCTGCGGCACAGTCTTCTCCACCTCCAAGACAAGAAGTCTTTGCTTGATGAATGCTTATTCAGCGACAATGGAGAATCTTGCTGGGAAGGCTTCTCATCCGGCGCTGAGTTCGTGAGAGGATTCAATGATCCTCTATTTGGGGGTTATTTCCACTTCGACACGGGTCTCAGATACATCGAGAAAGACCGTGAAGTTGAAGAGTCAAAGTGCTCACTGTGTGGCAAGACTGGCCCCGATCAGCCTTGTCGTCTGATCGAAGTAAGTTTACCTCAGTGTTCCTCGCTCAGATATGATGCTGAAAGAGTCTAGTGTGATCATATTTATTGCTTCCAGTGCCACTACAAGCTGTTGAACTCTGGCGGGACGTGCGCCGCTACATTCGAGGTACATACCACAATTTATGTTCATTTTTTAAAAGCACAGAGTCTGACGACGCTCTTGACTTAGTCTGCTGGCGGTGAGAAGAAGTGTGGCAAGCCTTCTTTCGAGTTGCCAGGCTTTACTACCATGTCTCGTGAGGAACACCAGGCGGAGTCAGATAAAACAGAATTTCTCGGGCAGCAGGGGACTGACTGCCAAAATGTCTCTTTGCGTCGTCCCCGGGGCACCAATGGACTGTTTCTTTTGGGCAACTCCGGCAAGGTGCCTCACTTGCCCAGTTCTCGCGTGACTGCGGCAATGGTCCTCTTAGGCAGCTGGTATCGAGACCATCCATCCCAGAAAATCATAGGTAAATCCTTCCATCCATATACAGTTGCCTGCGATATTGTTGACAACATTGGAATGATAGTCTTTTCGCAATTCATATTCACTGCCAAGGTACTTGGGCGTATGCTTCAAATCGCCAAAATACCTTTCCTGTACTACTACGGCTGTATGACTGTCTCGCAGAGGGACAGGGCAAAGGAGCATTTCACGAATCCAGAGGGAGAGACCAGAATATTAGTATGTATAATGCTGCCCATACTCAAGAAAGATCATGATTTTCTGACCCATGTTGCAGCTCGCAGGCCTCATGGCCGGGGGACAGGCTCTGAATTTTACGTGTGCCAATAGAGTCATAATCATGGACCCATGGTGGAACAAGACGGCCGAGGACCAAGCTATTGGCCGAGTCCACAGAATCGGTCAGCAGGAGACCTGTTACGTGGTTCGACTTTTCGCCGACACAGACATGGATGATAAGATTGATGATACGCAACGATGGAAAGGGGAGCAGATCGCCCATGCTCTGAAGAGTGACGACTACGATCTTACGCTGATCGATGAGGCGCAGCGCCAAGGGCTACTAGAAGCCGAACCAGCGCCGACGAAACAGCAAGGTCGACGCGCAAGGAAGCAAAAGGAGATACAAGGCGCAGGAAAGACGATTACCAAACTGGCTAAGAAAACATGACCTGAGATTCTCGGTAGGGACGGCGCATCAGCATTTGCCTGAGAGGGATTGCAACAACAGCATTCGACTCAAGGCGCGATAGGAGCGCAAATTTGCTATACATCATCTGAACGAGGCTTCTGCACTGCGCGGAAGAGGAATTGACGTTCAAGGGAAGAAGACTTGGGAATCAACACATTGGGATTTCCTTCGCGGCAGGGCGAGCAGATCTTGGTGGACTGGGCAGTACACGCCAGCGCTGCCCAGTGAAATCGCTTGACATGCGATTCAGGTAGATCATCTTGCTAGTATCAGAGTGTGGGAGGCTGCGCTGGCACGATCATTTTGCTACTTTATGCAGATGCAGTCAATGGAAAGGGTCAATACTGGACCTCATAACAGAGAATTCGATGTTGCACTGCTCATGCTGCCTCCTCACGATTATTTTGACGTTGATGACCTCCTGATCCTGCGGCTCTGGACTCAGGCTCGAGTCACTACGAAAGCAGCCCAATGGCTGCGCCGTCCTTGCAAAAAGCCAAGTCGATAACTGCTTTACCTCGACGAGATATGTATTGTATGGGCTTCGCCTCAAGTTTAAGCTGCATCTTGGACCCCAATGACCCAGGTTTATCGACCATTGTCAAATAAATTGTACAATATTGCAGCTATGCCCCAGTATGAATATGCCTGATACGCCTCAACGCCTTTAAAATGCTTCAATGGCAACCGCTGTGGGGAGGCCGAGCCCGGCTCCTCCCATGCTTTGATATACAGCTGGATATAGAAAAATTAAATTACGAAAAGAAGTATTTGCTTTCCCGTACACGATTGACGTCAAAGTCGCCCTGTGCACTTGTCAGAACTGGAAGAATGATGGCTTGTGTACGAGATGGCATACCTTTTTGGGGATGGTGGGAATGGTCAGAGGCAGCCACACCGGGATAGTCGAGCGTTTAGGCTTTTTCGCGCTCGCTTTCGTCGTCTCTCCCAGCAGATGGGTCTTGAAATGACCTGAGCTTGCTCTGTCCACCAAGCGATCAGTATAAGCCGCAGGGCTGTCTTCGCCTTCGAGATGGAGCTGCTCTTCTTCGAGGGCCAGGGCTACTGCATCAGAGAAGTCTGCGTCGTCATCATCATCGAGCTCGTCGACTTCATTCTGCGCGACGTCGTCGAGAGCATTATCTGCAACGTCTTGGTCGGCCTTCAATTCGTGACTGGACATTTGCTCATAGACGGACGCAGGAGTGACAATTTTCTGCGCGGCTTCCAGATCCCAGGGGTTGCCTGATAGACGCAGCGAGTTGCGCTTGTGCTCCAGCAGGAGCTCTTCCATCAGCGAGAGGTTGCTTTTCTTCCGGAGTTCTTTGATCTTGATGGCGATGGGCGATTGGGAGTCGATCTGGGACAGGTATAGGGATCCCTTGTGTCGTACTTCAAATTCCTTTGCCAAGCGTCCCACAACGTCTTCTTTGTGGATTTGTATAAAGGTCTCGCGCAGAGCAGTATTCATGGTGTCAATGTCGGCGGCGTGTGTCCAGAATGAATCATGCACGGCTGCAAAGTCCAGACCTTGTTCGTGGCATCGCAACGCAGAAAGGAGCATGTGACTGGCGTCCAAGGAGTGAATGAAGTTTGGTGGAAAGCCCTGAAGCTGCTTCCTGCGGTTCACAGCATCGGTCCTGTCATTGACCATGAAGAGAACGGCCTGGAGGCATGTTCTAATCTCCCTCATGTTCCTCTTCCGATATGGCTGAACGACGGGCATGCGGAGCGGCGTGGTCCATACCACCGTGGAGCGGAATTGCTGCGTCAATTCATCAAGAGCCGTCTTCTCCGCTCCCTTCGTTCTCCTCTTCCGTCGCCCGCCTTCACCCTCGATCTGAGTTGCGGCGTACTTGTCCGACAGTTGCCGTAGCTGGGATGCGGTGAGTGCGCGGCACACCCTGCTGCCTATGTCGCCCAGCCAGTACTGAATATCGTGCGCACCACTGAACATGGACTGGAGTGCTTTGAATATGTGCTTGGCAACGTAGGTGGACAGGACCATGTTGGGTATGCCACAGTCCTTGCCGAGACTGGGGTAGAAGGCGTCAATTTGCTTGCAGACTTGCTTCTTCGCACCGGCAAAGGTGACGCCGTACACGTTCGTCATGACTGTCTGCTTGACGATTTTCCTCGTAATCTTTCCCTGCAGTGCCACTGCGGCCCCAATCTTTGTCTTGGCGTCTTTATTGATGGCATCTTCGACGAGAGACGCGACAGCTGAGTACACGTCCGCAGGCCTATCAGCAGGCTCGAGATTGACCTGCCTGGCACCCCAGGTATCACCTCCAAGAGCAGCGTAATGTTGCAAGCCGTTACACGTGCCGTCCTGATGCACAGGCAATTGAGACACGAATTGCGTTGGGTCGGGCATGTCCAGGGCAGCTTTCAGCTCAAAGCAAGCAGCGAGACACTGCCAGGGATCTTCGGCGCTGAGCCACCACCGCTTTCCATCAAGTGGCCTCGTGGCTGAGTCTACAATATTGGCCACGTTGTCGTTGGCGAATCCCTCTCGTTCGTCGAAGCTGCTCTTGCCCAATCCGTGAAGATTTGCTAGATGTATCTTCAGCCAGCGGAGACCTCTTGCACCAAGCGGCTTGCCCTTCGCAAATTTGAGGATGGCTCTCGTGTGATCTGCCCCGATGTGATTGAGGTACGTTGGCATGGGATACGCGCGTCCCCTATAGTCAACGTTGTGTGGAAAGTATACCGTCTGATTTCTGAACGCTCGTGCAATCTCCAGTTGAAGATTCATAAAACATCTTTGCGAATGTAGTCCGGATCTTCGGTTCTCGATTGCCACGACCGTACGCTGCCACCTCTTGTGAAGGAGCGGATCGGCAGAGTGTTCCGGCTCGTCGGGAATGTCCAATGTCGGGTTGAGAGGTGGCATGTTGGCGATTTCTTCGCCACTGTTCCAGGCCGCCATCATGACATTGAGTACATCCTGGTTGATCCGCCACGCCGTTTTTCCTAACGCGTCGAGACCTTTGAGAACCTGTTCCAGGTCGCCATTTTTAACGGCAGCATTGATATATAGCGTCTGCTCCACGTCGCCGGGTCGCACTCGAACGAGTGCTGTCTTGCTCTCCAAAAAGCCCCCCTCATTGAAGCGTCGCCACGGCTTCGGCTCAACGATCATTGGCAAATGCTTTGCGAGGAAATCGCCCGTCGGCTCCTTCTTCAACTGCTCCAAGAGATGTGTATTGGGATACAGAACGCCAACCTTTTTGCCCTTCCTGGGTCGCAACATGTGACTAAAAGCAGGAAGCAACTGGCTGATAGTTTCTTTGCTCGCCGGATGTTGGGTGTTGACTTTGATCTTAGCCGTCTCCAGAAACGTTTTGAGCAAGATTGAGCCTACTTTAGCTTTGATTGAGGTGGACCAGGGCTCCTTCGTTTTCTTCTCTAATTGCCTTATCGTTTCAGGAGATTCTTGAATGAGAAGCGCCGAGCTCTTCGCTGTGACAGCCGGCTGACTGGCCTTTGAAGCGGATGGTGAGTCGGCAATGGAAACGTTGGCCCGCTGTTCTTTTGTTTTGGTTTCATTGACCTCTCTCTGAGCCTCAATGTCTTCTTGCGCTAGCGTGGCAACACTGGATATGACACGACTGACAATGATGCCTTTGTCCATGCCTTGCGTGGCTCCGAGGTTGAGAACGCATAATATAGTGAGGGCGGCTAGGCGGGCAGGGTCGGCTTGCTGGATCAACGGACCGTAGACGCATCGCTCCAAGTCGTGTTCGTTCTTGGTCGATTTGTTCTCCGAATCTCGTACGAGGATGAGTTCCTCCTTCAACTTTTGCTCCATTAGACCGAGCCAGCTCGCCATGTGCTGCGACAGAGAGTCGGGCCTTGAGGAGGGACTGATCGCTGTATTGATACCCATTTTTTGCAGATCTTTGTTGATGGAGCGCCATCTTTCGATGGCGCCATCAATCGCATCTCTTTCCAATCGAGCTTGGATTTCGCGGCGATCTGCCTCGGGCATTCTTGAAATGTCCACGTCCTGCAGATCATCCAAAACACGTAGTCCCTGTTTCAGAGTGGAAAGTCCTTCGCCTCGCTGCGGCGTTTCTCTCAAATCTGGAAGATTTCGATACGCTGCATTTCTCAAGTCGTCGGTAGATGATTCTGTCGACTCGAATTCCGTCGCATGTGGCTCGGAGTCGTTCTCCCAAGAACCCAAAGTATCGACCTCATCAACCTCCATGGCAAAGTTATATGTAGGACAGATATTCGTAATTACGGCCAGGTCTTGATCGCTCAAGAGGTCGGCCATGCTCAAAACTCGCAAGCCCGATTCACCCGGCGCCATGCCCATGTATCTCTTGATCAGCCGACCAAGTCTCGGCCCTCGCTCGGAGAGCAAGGAAGCCTTGAGCATACAAGCAATTGTTTCCGCTGTATGTGGAAGTTTCTTGCTTCGTATTTGCAACTCGTACCACTTGTGAAGTTGCTCAGCTTGCCTGCGATCAGGACTCGTTCGCATCTGTAACAACGAAGTTCGGAGGTATTGATTATGAAGTAGAATGCGCTCCTCGCCAGACAACGTTCCTGTTGCATTGAACCTCTTTAGAACAAGAGCAGCCCTATCTAGCTTGCCAACACGTATGCAGGCATCAAAGACGGGCAACATGTCCTCTGCATCGCCAGGAATTCCATATTTGTTGATCTTGGTCGCAACGGGGGGCGCATCAGGTTCGGGTATCGTCAATGGTGTCGACGGATCGAATATGTCGAGAGATCTGAGAGAAGACGATGCGAAGGCCGGCAAAGCCGAGTTTGACAAATTGAAGGGCGAACCATCAAGATTGAAGTCGCTAACCGCGGTTGCCAAGTTTCTCTGTCGAGAAGTACGAGCAACGACCTCCAGACCGCGACAACGCCAAGGCCAGAACTGACGCGCGATGGGATTGTGACTCTGAAGCAAGCTGTATGTCCGTGAAGCGCACAGAGACGTGCGCCTGTGCGCCTGTCGGCTGAGCATCTTTGTTTGATGCCGTCCAGAGCTTTGCCACACGACAGAGCTTTGCCACACGACAAAGCTCCAGACCGAGATTTTTTTTACCATGTAAACTTCCGGAGGTGGGTCGCCCGGAAGACGGGTCGGACGGCCGCCACACCACCACACACACACCGGGGGAGGAGGTGGTTTCTTTAGCGACTAAGATGCATGACGACGTGCTTTTTTAATACTAGCAAAAACTCCCCGAGGTCAACGCCACTTACCAAACTCTTCGGCGGGATACTGTATGAAGCCATGTCAAATATAGCTTGCTGGAGGAAAATTGCATCTTCGTCACGTGAATGTATTACAAGCAGGCGAAGGATCCACTGAAAAGTTGCAAGCTCCAACTCGACTATTACCGTCACCCGCGGTCTTTTCAGCAATGCAAGCCGACGCTTTGAGGACTCGCTCCTGACAATGCTAAGTCGAGCTACAGCTCCCTTCACGAGCTGCTGTGCCTGCAGAAATCTGGCCATTAGAGCCATCACCGCGACGCAGCTGGCACCGGCCCAAGACTTCTCGCGCCATTACCTACGACAATGGCCGAGACGCTTCTCGGCAAGACAAGTTCTGCAGAGCGCTCCGACAGCGGCCAGTGATCCGACCACGTCAACAATTAAGGATGTGTCGACCAAGGAGACCACCAGCCCGAGTCAAGCGGATGAGAAACCCTGGTTTCTCGACATTGAAACGCCCAAGCATCCTTCAAATCTGCACGCGCCCAGTCTGCCGAAAGCGCCAGAAGGCAGTCCCGCCTTGATCGAGCCGATGATCAAATACATATACGAGGACATGGGGCTGGACGACATCTCTCTCATGGATCTGCGTGACCTGGATCCGCCTGCTGCTCTCGGACCAAATCTGATCATGCTGTTCGCCACAGCTCGCAGCGAAAGGCATCTACATGTATCCTCGGGTCGATTCGTCCGGTGGCTTCGACGAAACTACAAAGCAAATGCACGGGCCGATGGACTCATTGGGCCGGGGGAGCTGAAGACCAAGTTGCGTCGGCTGCGCAAGAAGGCTAAGCTCATGGGAACGAACACCATGATCTTGCCAGATGGCGATAACGGCATTTCCACTGGTTGGGTGTGCGTGAACTTTTCTACGAGCGACGTCGTCGCAGATGAGTCTGCAAACTTCGACGCCACTGGACGGTTCTCCGGGTTCGGGGCGCCGCCTGCTGGCTCGACTATTGTAATACAATGCATGACGGAATCCCGGAGGAACGAGCTCGACTTGGAGGCTCTATGGAGAGGTCTGCTGAGGAGAAATCTGGAACAGGCCATGAAAATCAAGAACCAGCCCATCAGCAGCCATGAAGAGCTTGAGCATCTTGTGTCGGCCAAGGTCCAATTGCCCAACGACACGTCTGCACTTCAATGGCAGAAATTGCAGCAAGCATCACAGCAGCGTCGGTACCACACCACCAGTGCAAGAAGACATGCCAAGAGTGCAGAGCAGGAATCGCCATCACCAAGCGACGAGATGTCGCGTTCAGAGCCATTGAAAGACTGGGACCTCGTCACGCTTCAGCGCGAAGTCACCAACGTGCAGACCTCAGGCATCCCACTGACAACAGACGACGTCGAGAAGCTGGTATCCGCGGTCCTCTGCGCGTCCCCATCGCAGCATGAGCCAATGACTCGACTGGAGCTCGTCGACACGCTGCTGCACACCGCCAGCGAACGCGGAATGGCCGTCCAGTCCAAAGCCATGCTCGTCGCGCTGATCGAAGCAATGGTCAACTCGCCCGCCTACGGGCCAGAGCTGGCGCGCGCGCAACAAAACCTCGAATACCTGCTCCTAAGTCTTCAATCAGCCCTGGACCAGACCCAGACGTCGAGACTGCTCATCGCGTACGCCGGACGAGCACAGTGGGCGCAATTCTGGGACACGTTCCGGGCGCCAGCCCGATATCGTGTCGCCCGACATGCGGCTCTGTACGAGCTGGTGTACCGAGTCATGGCATCTACGCGAGACGCCAGCATGTGCATTGACGCCCTCCGCTGGGTATATCCCGAGATGCTCAGGGAGGAACCACCCGTGTATCCGACGGGGTCGGTGTTCCATGCCCTCAAGGCCTGCATCCTCGTGGCGGACAGGGCGGCCGAGGAGCTGCTCCGCCACCCTCCGTTGGCCGAGGAGCTGAGCGTCGTTGGCCGGCGGAGGCTGCAGCGGCGCGAGTTTGTGCGGGTCCTTCGAGAGGCAGAAGGCTTCCAGAACGAATTTGTGGGCAGTCAGGCACGCGAGGAGATGGAGGCGGCTCTGCGGTCCCAGGTCGATGAGCTATAACATAGCCGAGAGCCCTCTATCGCTCATCTTGGCAAGTGAGGTGTTGCCCGGGCGCAGCGCGTGCTTTAAGCTGCTGTCTGTATGACTTGGGGCCTTGTCTTCTTAGGCATGATGGCGTCATATCAGCAGTTATTATTCGCAAACAGCAATTCCGCATGACAAAACATGACAAGTCCCATCTTAGCCAGATATGTAGACGGCCGCTTCCATGCCAATATGGGCGCAGCCATATCGTCCAGGGGAAACGTAAATACATTTCTCATGTACTCCCATAAGCGGAATCTTTCACATTCCATTGGCTCTTTGAACTGAATAGAAGCACCAAATTGAAAGCTCGAGGCAGAGCAGCACAAATGTCGTGACTACACACACCTCTGCAGGCCGCGCATCTACGCACCACCACTCTCCCCCATGGCCTCCCTCAGCAACGGCGCGACCTGCTTCCTACTTGCCGCCAAGTCTCGCTGCGCCCAGGCACACCTCGTATCCCGCTCATCCAGCTCGCCGCGCTTCCACCTTTCCAGCCGCAGCGTGCCGCGCGCCAAGCGATCAAAGGCGCGCATTGCCCCGGCCCCGCGCTCGCTCAGGCCCCAAACGAGCAACTCCCTCCTGAACTCATCCCGCCCAGGACCTCCCCCGTGAGACGTGGTCATGACGGCCGCGACATCCAGCTGCCTCTCGCGCGCCCACGACGCCACCTCGCGCAGGAAGCCCGCGGCGCCGTCGGCCCTCGAGACGAGGTACTCGAGGTTTTGCACGGCGCAGCTCACGCCCAGCCGGCCGTGGCGCTCATCCCACTGCTTGTAGTCCTTGCGCAGGATATCACGCACCGACAAGCCCGACAGGTCTTCCTTGACGCGCTGAATGTCGTTGTAGTAGGCCGTGGCGTCGAACGGAGGCAGGGGTGGCAGCTGCGACAGCAGAAACGCCACGGCCGATGTGTCCTTGGGGCGGACCTTGGACGAGGCCGTGAGGTTGTTGGTGTCGATGAGGACGGGCGCCAACGCCAGCTTGGCCAGGTCCGGTGGCCAGGCGTCACGCTGTCTCGCCGTTGTGACGATGAGGCTCGCGCAGCTCCCGCACGGCTCGATCAGACGCGGTGACGCGTGGGCCGGCACGACGCCCTCGTCGACATGATGGTCCACGCAGCCCGTGACTTGGGCGGAGAAGCGGGCGAGCGGGCCAGTGAGGGCATTGTGGTCGACGAGGACCCAGCGTGTGTTTCGTGGGGTGAGGTGCGAGGGCAGGTCAGTGAGGGTGATGAGGTCGTCCGGAGTCAGGCCGGCAGCGTGGCGCAGCACGTAGGTCATTTCGGTGCGCAGCGCCAGGTCGTCTCTGGGCAGATTGGAGAGCGGGATGTGCAGCGCGCCGTGTTGTTCCTGCTGCTGCTGCTGCTGCTGCTGCTGCTGCTCCTGACGGGTCCGGACAAAGGCGTAGACGATGGCGGAGCAGAGCGAGTCGACGTCGGCCGACTCGTTGCCCACGACGAACGTCAACGGCGACGACGAGGACGGCCCTCTGGTGAGGGCATTCCGGGCCGTGGCCAGGAACGCCTGCAACGAGCCTGTCGCCATGTGGCCGTGATTGCACTCGGCTCCTTTCGCTCTTCCTTTTCCCCCCCCGCCCTGGGATACCCTGACCCTTATTCCCCAGAAGGGCTGACCGAGCGATGGGATGGGACGGAATTGGACTTCAAGCAAGAGACGGGCGGGGATCTGATCTGCTTTGCGCAGAGGTTGTTAAAAATAACCTTGTTGCGAGTCAGGGCCCGTCGCTGTCGTGCTCCTCATGCATCCCCATTCCCATGCCCGCCAATCGCAGGATAGTCATGTCGGGGATTATTGAACAAATAGATAAAAAAAGAGAGGAGAGAGGAAATGATAAGAGGAAAACCACCGTTGCAAAGGGTCCTAGATCCCTGCCTCCTTCCCCCTTTCCCCTCGGTAGAAATAAAGGCAAGACTCCACTTTCTGCGCAACCATTTCCACCTCGGTTCGTATCTTCTTTTGGAATCCGCCGAGCAGGCGCAGCGGCGTGTCAAACAACCCCATCTTCTTAAAACCTCGTACATAGATAGTCGGTCTTCTCTTCTCTCTGATCTCGCCCTCGCCACCCCCCTTCCACACCATTCCCGAGTGCTTCGTTTCCTCCACTCCACACTCGGCACATCATCGAACCTCTTGCGCGACATCCCATACGAACGTCCCCCGCCTCCGACCCGATATTGAACAGATAAGGGGACCCGGAGGGACACACACAAAGAGGGAGAGAGAACACGACACGGGCAAAAAAACGAGTCATGGGCTCCCGAAAGCCCCTGCGTCTCGCCATCCTCGAGTGCGATACACCACAGCCCCAGACGCGCGCCAAATTCGGCAGCTACACGGGCGTCTTCACCGCGCTGCTACAACAAGCGGGCGCCTCGGCCGACGTCGTCAGCATCTCAGGCCATGACGTCGTCAACGACCTGTACTCGTATCCTCTCCTCGAGGACGTAGACGCCCTGCTCCTCACCGGCTCGCGACACACAGCCTTCGACAATGACCCCTGGATCCTCAAGCTCGTCGACTTCACCCGTCGCGCGCTGGCGTCTGACCGCAGAGTCGTAGGCGTTTGCTTCGGCCACCAGATCATAGGGCGAGCTGTCGGCGCGGGCGTCGGCAAAAGCGACAAGGGGTGGGAAGTGGCCGTTACCGACGTCGCGCTGACGGACGAGGGCAAGAAGGTCTTTGGTCTGGACAAGATGGTACGTTGCGCCGCCTGGCCATGAGAAAACCCTCGGAGAAGTTCAAAGCAGAGAACAAAAGGGCAATGATTGACATTTTGGCTTCACCTGTCCTTTTAGCGCATCCACCAAATGCATCGCGACGTCGTGCACCATTTCCCCGACGATGCCGTTCCCCTCGGCTCAAACGCCTTCTGCGACGTCCAATCCATGTACAAGCCTGGCAAGTACTTGACCGTACAGGGCCACCCCGAGTTCACCGACGAGATCATATCCGAGATTCTTTTCAATAGGCACACCGTCGGCATTTTCACCGACCAGGTCTATGAGGATGGCATCAAGCGCTCGGGCATCCCGCATGACGGCGTGGCCATCGCAGGCGCATTTCTGAGATTCATTCAAGAGGGCTAGAGCCTTGGGGAGAACAAAAGAAGGCCATGAATGATTAGCGAAAACGTGATGATGATCGGCACCGGCCGAGCGCGAAGCCAGTCCATCGGCCACGGCTGAGGCTAGCTTCACAACGTGTCAATACTCACCTGCGGGCTGGGACTGTACAACAAATACATTGTTTTCACAATGCATGTGCAACTTGATGCCGTTGATACCCTACTCGACACGAGGGTGCCGCGCAGGTGCGTGGTAGCAGAGGAAGACGATGGATCTGCTTAATTCGATGTCCCGGACCGTCCGGCGCTCAATACTAGACAATGTACATATACGAAGACGAATGCACGCCATAGATTTTCTGTTTGACTTGCTCAACGCCTTTAGTCCCAATTTGTCACCGTCAAACTTTCCTGCAAATCACTCACAATACCTGGCGCTCTTGATATCAGCAGAGCCGACCATGAGAATGACCAAGATGATGAATCTGGCATCTTGTGCACACCTAGATGTGGGCGTGCTCATCGTGTTTGTCGATCATTGCGAGCGCAGCGTCCCACCAGTCCCAACTTCGCCTTACCCTTTGTCTTCGTTCGCAATGCCGCCACGTTCCTTCCGCATCCCGCCTTCCTCTCCTTGCGTCGTCATCATCGTTCCCCATCGGGCTGACACTGGCCCTGTTGCTGCGTATTTCTGCCGCGTTGCACAGAAAGACCTGACACGACCATGTATCCTGCCTTCTGAATTGCCAAGGCTTCTCCAAATACAGAAACATGACCGAATCTGCTAAACCTTGCAAGCATAGGCTGACCAAGCTGGCCAGAACAAGTCCAAAGGGTCTGCCAGTCTTGTCACCACCTCGAGCATGCAATATAAACGGAAGGAGCCAGCCCATAATATAAACCATGGGATAGACAAAGAGCTGTTTCAATTGGCGCCTCATTCTTACTCGCAGCTCTGGCGTGCCCGTCGCGCTCATGGTGGTCGGCGAAAACGCCACCAAGCTTGGGGCCAGTGCCGGCCTTCGAATGCTCTCTTGGAGCCGACTTTCCGGATAGCTAACTGACTGCCGCGACGGCGGCGCTGTTGAGCTGCGTTGTGGCTTGCAAGCCGAGTCACCGTCATGCGTCATTGATATCGCGGAATGGTCTGCTGAGGTTGAAAGCTGCATGGCTATTGCTCCCGCGTCGATACAACCGGCGTTATTGGTCACTTGAGCGGACGATTTATTCCGCACATTTCCCTTCTCCATTTGGGATGTTGTACCGGTCTCACGCTTTGAGAGATCCGAGTGTGTCCCCCCGCCAGACTTGTGGGCGCGCTCCCTCTCGGCTCTCTCTGTTGACCGCCTCTCGGGTATGAGCTCATTGGCCACCGTGGAAGCGATCGGTCGCAACGACTCTAGCCTGGGAGTGGTTGGCTGGACATCATTGGCCGGCCATGCTTCATCTCTCTCTCGTTTCCTTTGTGCTTGAATATCAGTCATGGCCCATCTCACATAGACATATATGCAAGTGTAGGTCAACAAGATCGTTGCAACAACGACATATCTGGGTATCCAACTCAAAGCCCTGTTAGCCCAGCCATACTGCGTAGGTAGCAAGCAGAAGGGACCCAGGTTGACGAATGCGGGCTTGTTCATGAACGCCAGAAGTGTGAGCAGCAAGGATATTGTCGTCAGTGTCACATAAGCAGCGCGACGATAGTGGTACAGTCCACTGCGCCCCCGGAATATGCATAAGCCCGTATGCACAGCCATGAGCAGGACAGCCAAATCGCATGCCTCGATCCCAGCAAGGAGGAAGAATCCGCTGATCTGACAGATGCTAGAATTTGATCCAACTTCGCCGCGGAACAGCTCGATGACCGGCAGGATAACGAGCCACAGTGTCTCAAACATGTCACTGATTATCAGCAGGAGTATCAGGCTGTGCCAATCCAGGTCAGGTAAACATGTCTAGATGCGAGACACCATCGGACCAGAGAAGCTTACTCGTGACGGAAACTGCGAAGCATGCGTATGAAAAAAGCCACAGCCACCGTTGTAGATAACAGACTCAGCGTGCCAACCACAGAGGCCGTAATGTATAAGATCGGCAGCTGCTCTGGGTCCAGAAGATGGTGGTGAGTTGCATTTCGTTGCAGCACCTCGGGCTCAGAAGACATTGGCGTGTCTCGTCTCTGCTCCCAGAACCAGCGACAACTCGTCTAGCAGATCTGCAGCAACAATTCTTTCAGCCCTGCGATTTTCTTCATGATGTTCTCGATGTATTCTGAAGCGCGGTTCTCATCGATTACTCCAAAATCGTTGCTTGCGTACAAGAAGACACACGAGAAAGAGTGGACGATGCTTGCTTGGCTCTACCGCTCGATCCTCGACTGAGGCGACGGCGAAACAATCTATGGGTTGATCGAGGGAGCTGAAAGCTTGAATCTGAATCGTAAATTCCTCAGGAAAGAAAACCTGTTTCTCACGGGTAAGAGGGATGGTCAGGTTATTTGATCAAATGGCCTGGGACGCTGAGACTTTGTGTCTGTCAAACATTTGGCTGTCTCATGCTCCCCAAAATGGCAGGCGGCCGTGGTGTTTGGGCCAGTCGGTGGCATATTGCAGGTGTCAATAAATACCGAATGCGAAAAAGAAGGAGGCAGGAGGCTCGTGAATGCTGCATGACCAAGTTTGCAGGAAGGTGCGGTACGAGATTTACCAGAAGTACCTAGGACGAGTAAGATCCTTGTAATACTCAGTCGATCAAGATTTCTTGGTGCCGTCCCTTTTTCATGCCCACCTGGGAAATGCTAGTTGTTCGTTTCTGCCGTCCATCTGCCAAGTATGGAGGAACATTGAGGGTGGCCGCATTCAATCTCTCCGACCAGGCCAACAATGGATATTTTAAACGAAGCTCGGACCAGGTCGTCACAGGCATCAGCATTGCACCGTCTTGATTGTCCGAATTTGACCGAGCATGTGACCCATTGCCTGCGTTGCCTAAGTCCTTGCCTATTGTGTTGCAACTCGATCGTGACTCGATTGCGAGCGCGGTTAGTCTACGTTGCCGCGACTCATCGGAGGAGATTATCAGGATTTACGCCAGGGTCTCTACTTTCGACTGATTAGTAGATGGTAGAGCTCGATGTCTTGTCTATCTATCTTTGAAGGACTTTGTCTTTGAGAACTGCAAAGTCAAATCGAGGTCCGTCGCAGCTGCGCCGAGTTCATTGTCTGTCGTCGCCGCAATTGCCAATTATAGAACTAAGGCAGCAGTCCAGCCAAACAGACAATGCGAAGACAGATAGCCAGCAATGCTAGCACCAAAACATTTTAGAGTCATCATCGTGAATTGAGCAGCACGAGCGAGCGCGAGATGGGGCATTGGCTGCAGCTTGATGATACTATTCACGTCCTGTGCCGTCACGTTTCTAGTCTCGATCGATCGTAGTGCAGCGCGATTTTTCGGTTCGACTCCGGTGTTACTCGCTTCTAATAATTCCACAGAATTTGGACCTATTCCTAGACCAGAACCGTACTTGACTTTACCGAACAGCAGCGCCCTTGAGAGTCTGAACAGTGCATACGCCACCGTTCTCCGTCACGAGCTTGCCAACGTCGGTTTTGCCCAGCTTTTCAACAACAGACGCATCAAAAACCACTTCTAAGCTGTCCGTGGTGGTAAAGCCCGGCTGATAGGTCTCCCAGATCTTCTTCTTCGGGTTTAGTACACCCTCGGGCTCGCCACGCCAGCCCTCGAAAAAGACGCGATCGCCGGCCTTTGATCCTTCTGGGGGTGCCACTAGCTCAACGGGTCCCTTGTCGTGATCAATTTCGCCCTCCTTGACTTTTGGGGAAGCAGCGAGGACCATGGCGCATGACTTGACGCCTCGCATCTTAACAGGCTTGAGATTGCACACGACAATGACTTTGCGACCCTGCATTTCCTCGAGGGGAATGTGTCCATTCAGGCCAGAGCACACAGTTCGGCAAACTTGGCCTTCATATTCAATGTAGTCTTCATTTCCAGCAGCATCACCCATGGCGATGGTCGAGACATACAGGGAGTCGGCATCCGGGTGGTTGACTGCCTTCAAGATGTGGCCGACACGGAGGTCAATCAGGCATGGCGATTGAGTCGCCGCGGCCGCGGGGGTTGCAGCTGGCGCCTTTTGCTGCTTGGGAGCCTTCTCCTTCTTTTGCTTCGCCTTGCCGCCACCGGTCACAGCAGCAGCAGCGTCCTTGACTTCGTCCACGGTTTCTTTGACCTTATCTTTTGTGCGATCGACGAGAGAAGTCTCCTTGGTTTCACTGCCGCCTGAAGCAACGGTGGCGGCGGCGGCCTTCTCCTTCTTCAGTCGCTCCTTTTCGGCCTTGACATCAACCGGGGGCTTGACGTAGCGAATATCGTCTTGATCCACGACGAACTTTTGCTCGTTGCCGAGATTCAGGCCAAATATGGCAGAATGCTGAACGAAATCGAGATGGCGCACGATATGGGGGTGGCCCTTCTCGCCAGTCCGCTGGTCGGCAGACCACTTGGCAACAGTAGGAGCAAGACTCTGGTAGATGGCAATATCAGCTTTGCTAGGTTTGCTGCCAAGCAGGGTAGTACGGCTGGCAAGATGGTTGTTGAGAGTCTCGAGAATCGACAAGTTCTCGCCGCTCGACGTGAGCCTCTCAGAAGTAGTTAACCATTGCTGGATCTCTGCCTCTTCCACGGGAGTGTAGGTCTGGTTGGTAATTGACGCCATTTTGCGTAAGCGGACGGAGGCGGGAAGAGCCTGTATACTTCGACACAAGGCGCGTCGAGACAACAATTTCAGCGGCGGTGAAATAAAGTGGCCCATGCAGGTATTTTGCTGCTTGACGTCGTTGCTGTCAAGACAATTAATGGCCACCGAGCTAAATAGCGATGCGTGGGACGACTTTTTTCTCGTCCTGCGGAGTGTGCGCAGTAAGCAGAGTGGGACCGCACTCTGGACCGGCTCCCTTGATGCTTGATGGGCACCTTGTCGTCTTCAATGGTTTTGCGGCAGCTAATCTTGAAAAGAAGAAATGTCACCTGGACTGAGACTGACCCGACAATGAGAGAGCTGTTCCATTCGAGGCCCTTCGCCGGTCATTTATCCTGCTTATTCATTATAATAGTGACACGATGATCGGAGGATTGCTGACTAAGCAAAGCCTCATGCCGCTTTGTACCACGCAATTTTGGGGCATAGAGAAGAGACATTTCGAGAAAGAAAAAGGGCAAAACAAATCTGAGGCATGTCGCACGTATAGGAGTCCAGGGAGATTTGCACAACGTCTAGAATTCACCGCGTTCACGGTGATGTCATAACGAAACGGGTGAGTGGCGTAAACCGTTGTTTAGACGTTGCGCTTAAGCTTACTTTATGTAATTTATAGCCTTCGAAACGGCTTAACGCGTCTGACATGCCGGCTCGCGTTAAATGGATCCGAAAGGAGGATGGCGCCATGACTTTTCCCGTGACTGCGCATCAGGGTCGCGTTGTAATGCGTCATGATTCGTTCCGCTGCGCGTTTGCGCCCTTGTCAGGCTGGTGGCGCTACGATCTTCACACATGTGACTGTGCTCGTGAAGTCCTCACTTTGACCTCACCGCGGTCTCACTCTGTCCAAGAGCCGAGTTGCAACTCAATTGCCTCGTTGACGGTTGCACGTTTTGCGCCGCGTCAGTGCGCTTTTGTTCATATAAGCACTTCACCACCAAAGAAGCGCCAAGGGTAATTGGCTAGGATTTTGGTCGTTCTCCTTGCTTCTCAGCGATACCTGTGAGCATGGCGCCTTCGTCGTCGTCCTCGTCCTCGTCGACGCCATCCACGTCCTCGGGATTTGACCCGACACTCGCAGAAAGTCCTGCAATGACAAGCGCCTCCGAATCTCCAGCTGGAAACTCTCCAGAAGCCAAGGGTGAGGCTCAATTCACCGAAGACAGTCTCATGAGGGAAGAAAGAAAGGCGAGAAGTGAAAATAGACACGCAGATGAGACGAAACCAAAAAGACAGGCCAAACGGCGAAAAGCAGAGACTCGCACGGAGCGCGAAGCCAAGGCACGAGAGCTGGACGAATTACTGCGCAAAAGTGCAGCCTTTAGCGATATTCTCACCAAGAAAACCCAGGTTCTTGGCCGTGTTGGCAGCAGCCTAGATGGCAAGACGCTTGGCGAGCATAACTTGGAGATGGCCAAACAGCCAGAGTGCATGGTCGGCGGCACGATGCGAGACTACCAACTAGAAGGGTTGACATGGATGTTCGAGATTTGCTCTCAAGGCATGAGCGGCATCCTTGCTGATGAAATGGGCTTGGGTATGATCCAGTTCCAAATAGGCACGATGTGTCGCATGATGACTGATGGCAGCAGGTAAAACCGTGCAAACCATCGCTTTGATTGCGCTTCTGCGCGAGCAGGAAGGTTACCTTGGTCCGCATCTCATCGTGGCGCCCCTGAGCACATTATCCAACTGGATGGACGAGTTCCACAAATGGACGCCCTCAATCCCTGTCGTCATGTACCACGGGACCCAAGCACAGCGCAAGGACATATTTCAGAAGAAGATGATGCCAAATTTGAAAGGCGGGCGGCCGAGCACGAGATTTCCAGTTGTCTGCACATCCTACGAGATGGTCCTCAGAGACCAAAACAACCTGTCAAGGATCCAATGGGAATTCATTATTATAGTAAGACACAGGAATCCTTTCCAACGATTCCGTCTCACGACCGCCGCTTACAAAACTTATAGGATGAAGGACATCGCATGAAGAATGCGGACGCGAAATTATTCCAGCAGCTAAGGCAGTTCCCATCTGCCACACGCCTGCTCATCACCGGCACACCGCTCCAAAACAACTTGAAAGAACTCTGGTCACTGTTACATTTCTTGCTTCCCACCATCTTCACCAACTGGGAGGCATTCGAAACGTGGTTTGACTTTTCAGATTTGGAGGACGCGGACAGGACCGAAGACTTCATCGCGAACCAGATGAACCAGGACCTCTTGAAGAAAATGCATTTGATCCTGCAACCGCTGCTGTTGCGCCGCATCAAACAAGACGTGGCTGCATACCTGCCCAGGAAACGAGAATACGTCTTGTTTGCCCCCATGACGAAGGAACAAACCGACCTCTACAACGCATTCACAAACAAGAAGATAGACACGAGGGCGTACCTCGAAGAGAAAGTTATAGATCAAGTCAACAAATCGATGCTGTCCGGACGATCAACGCAGCAGTCTTCACGATCCAGCAGCAGGGCCGCAACAAAGAAAACCGTTACATCGAGCGCGGCGACGATTTCGCTTCCTGTACGTCAAAGTCCAAGGGCCAAAAAAACCAACGACGGTGTCGACGACGACAGTGCCGTGCGGCCTCTCCCGAATGCGTTCACCAGAATGATGAGCGACCGGTCCGCCAGCAAGAGCCGTACGAAAGCCTCCCCAAAGTCTCCCGCAGCCTCAGCTGCAAAGGAGAAAGCAAAGCGGAAGAGTCCCCCAACGGCCGAGACGCCTGAACCCAAGAGCTCCAGATCAAGCCGCACTTCGACCCCGGCAAGCACGCGCGGTAGACAACGCAAGACCAAGACGTACGCGGAGGCCGATTCCGACGAGGAAGCGCTCTCGGACGATGCGTTTGAGGCAAAACTCGCAGACGAGGCCGCCGACATGGACGAAGAACACGAAGTTGACGAGCTCCAACCCCCCGCGGAAATCGAGCGTCAACAGACCCTAGACCTAGCCAGTATGTCCATCCCCCTCCCCCACCACACAAAGCCTCACACCATGCACAACCCTAACCTCTCTTCCTCTCAACAGTGAAACAGCTTGCCCAAAAGAAACTCGGCAACCCCCTCGCACAGCTCCGCCTCGTCTGCAACAGCCCCCACAACTTCTACAACCCCTGGGCCACATCCACCGACGTGCCCGTCGTCGAATCCATCATCACCTCGTCCGGCAAGATGCTTCTCCTCGACCGGCTCCTGCGCAGACTCTTCCGCTCCGGCCACAAAGTCCTTCTCTTCTCCCAGTTCAAGACACAGCTCGACATCCTCGAAGACTACTGCCGCGAGCTGCGCCACTGGCCCGTGTGCCGCATCGACGGATCCGTCCCGCAAGACGCCCGTCGGCAGCAAATCCACGACTTCAACACCGACGCGGCCCATAACTTGTTCTTGCTCTCCACCCGCGCCGGCGGACAGGGCATCAACCTTGCCTCGGCCGATACGGTCATCATCTTCGACTCGGACTTCAACCCGCAGCAGGACCTGCAGGCGCAGGACCGCTGCCACCGTATTGGCCAGACAAGGCCCGTCATCGTGTACCGCCTCGCCACGAAGGGCACGGTAGAGGAAACCCTTCTCCTGTCGGCGGATGCGAAACGGCGTCTGGAGAAGCTTGTCATCAAGAAGGGGAGCTTGCTTGGCATGACGTCCGGGCCGGATGGCAAAGAGCAGGGGTTCGATGAGGAGACGCTGCGGACCCTGTTGCTGCGTGATGGGCAGGTGTACGAGGCATCGGGGGGGGATGATATCCTCAGCGAGCAGGATCTTGATGCGCTTTGCGATCGCAGCGACGAGGCATACGACAGGGCCGCGAGTGGGCTTGGAGATGCTGATGGGTACCGCGTCGTGGAGACGGGTGCTGATTCGATCAAAATGGCCAAAAAGTGATTTTCAACGTAACTTTGCCCTTCTTGTTGATGCATGAAACCATTACTGGCTGGAATCCCGAAGCTTCTTCGACAGCTTTGCTTTGTTTCTCGGTTTATCTCGATACACTATGTAAAGTACGGGTCGGGTGGAATTGCGAAGCTTATTCGGAAGTTTTATCTAGACATGATTGGAAGCCTCTTTCACGGTCCTCATCGAAGCTTATTCAAGGGCTTCCCCTGACCTAATTGGAAGCCTCATTGACGGTCCTCCATTCATCAATGTCTATAAGTGTGACGGACATGAATCGAAGAGTTGAAGGCACCGCACGCAAGAACCACCCAATTCGTCAGACAGCCCAAGTTGCATTTCAGCATATGGCTATCTATAGTTATACCTGGAACCAGATACAGATGTAGTTCTTTTTACACATATGAATGTAGTATGTATCCAAATTCCTTTTCCTGTTTCTCTCTCTTCTCCTTTCTATCATAACTTCGTTGTCTTTCATGGAACACCACGAAGTTCCCGCGCTTCGACCCGTTGCATTCGTGCACCGTAGCACATGTGGCAACGTGCGCGATGTCCACAGCGTCTGTAGAGCTCAAAAGGCTTCATCTTAGCCCAGCTCAGTGACATAGCCAATCTGTCTCCTGGGATCGTTCATCCCAACCACAGCAGCAGCGCCTGGTCCGTCCGCGAGCCTCTTCGCCAGTTTCTCCTGGCTCTCGACTAGCTTTCTCTGCGCGTCCAATCGTCCCTTAATTCGTGATTCTGCGCCCTTATCGAGCCTCTCTACCTCCTGTCTCTCACTGACACGTATGGAGCTCAGTGCTCGGGCGTTGTCGACCCGCTCAGAGTTCAGCTTCGTCTCCCACTCGAGGGCCTTTCTGTGCCTCGCCTCTTCGGCCTCCAGTTCCGTCGCAGCCATGACACGGCTTCTGCCGATCGTCGACTCAGCAAGGGTGTGGTGTTCCTCCAGTCGGCGAGCATGCGCGGCCGCTGCGAGAGATTCCTCTAGCTGCGCGCGAGACCGTACAGCCGCCACGTCTTCGTTGTGTAGTTTCCGTCGTCGCATGTCCTCCATTTCAGATTTTTGCGTCAGGATCTGCTGCTCTACTGATGC
Organism: Aschersonia sp. MBC 735; assembly: GCA_030783925.1. Taxonomy (NCBI): domain Eukaryota; kingdom Fungi; phylum Ascomycota; class Sordariomycetes; order Hypocreales; family Clavicipitaceae; genus Aschersonia; species Aschersonia sp. MBC 735. The sequence goes on along the minus strand of JARJRV010000123.1, from coordinate 6,118 downwards.
TATTTCGCGCTTGCGGGCCATGGCGATCGAGAAGTCCTCGGTTTCCTCCGCGAGACGGTGCAGTCGAGCTCTGCGCGCGCGCTCCTCGATGGCCATGTCTTCCGGCAGACCAACCGCATCTTCGGGTTGTGCCCCAGATAGGGAGTAGTATACATCGTGGGCGCGATTGGCTTTGAGGATTTTGAGCAGCGAGTCGGCGAGATTGGTGTCGGGCATCAGTTTTCTTATGTACATTGTGGGGGAATAGATGAGTCCATCTGCGATATGGAATGTGAATGGTCTGTTGATGGACTTCCACATGCCGCTCTTGAGAAAACACCGGGTTGAGGCAATGGGATCCGCCGCTTCGAAACACAGCTGAAGTAGCGTTTTTTCGTCTGACTTGATTGAGAGGTCCGATTTGGCGTCAATCAGCAGTGTCATGACTTTTTGCATGGTGCGCTCGCGTTCCACGGACATGCCGGTCTCATCGGACCCATGCAGACACGTCTCTGCTAGAGCGCTTCGGCCTTCGTGTAGCGGACTAGGGAAGTCAGGGTCGTGTCCAGCTTGGACCAGCACTTTGACAACAGGCAGATTGAGGTCACGGGCAGCATTGTGTAGAGATCCATCGTCCCGAGCTGGATCGGCAGCTAATATGAAAGTCACCATTTGCACGGAGATTTCTCCGCCGATATGCGTGGCCATGGCCAGGGGAGTGCGGCCCTGGTAGTCAAGTACGTCGACGTCAGCGCCTTCGAGGAGTAAGAGCTTGACGAGATCGGGCCGCCGTGTCTGGATGGCCAACATCAGTGGCGTGGTGCGGGACAAGCTCGTCTCACTATTCACGTTGACTTTTCAACTTTTGTCAGCTAAAGCGCTTTGCAGGTGACGAGCGAGCATTAGGGGACTTACCTCCGCGTGTGAGCAGCAACTCGATGACGCCGTTGCTGACACGCTTTTGAGGTTGCGCGATGGCCCAGAGAAGAAGCGTCATTTCTTCTGCGTCCACATTGTCGTGAATCTTGTACGTCGTGGCTTGATCTTGATATAGGCCAGCGTCCAGAAGCGTCTCCAGTATCTTCGTAGATCGGGGAAACTGCGATATGGCTCGGACAAGCACCGGCTCAGAGCCTTGCTGGCCACTGACGATATCGATGTGGACATCCCCATCTCGATACTCTGCAAACATTGCGAAAAGATCAAGAGCCTCCTCTGGGGAGCGGACGGCATCAAAAATACATTGAAAAGCCGACGACAGCGTCTCGATCGTAGGACGACAATCCAGAAGCCGCTTGGTCCACGAGGCATTTGCTTTCGATGCAGCCTGTTGCAGTGGCTCTCCATTGTGGTAATTCACATCCGCTCCGTGATCGGCCAGCAAAGCAACAAATTGGTCAGTTAGCTCTTCGGTGTCGGGTGTGGAACGCTCCATCGCGAGCACGAGCGCACCGCTGATCGCATCGCCACTGGCCCCTTTGTTGAGCAACACTCGGGCCGTGTCAAGACCGGACTTTGTGAACCATCTGTCGAAGGTATCGGCAGTGAAGGCATCATTGAAAGCTTGATTGATATCCTGCTGTGGGAGATCCTTCTTGAGAAGCAAAGCCAGTGAGGTGGATGCAGAATTGTTCACCGCATCAACCAAGGTCTTGCAGCCATTTGCTGCAGGTGAAGCACCGTGATCGAGAAGAAGCCGGACAAGCCGATCTTCGGGCTCACTTTCGTTGACAGCATCATTGAGGGCCATGTGCAGCTCCTCGCTGACCTCCAAGCCAGCTTTGAAGAGATCGCTGAGGATGGTAAATCTGCTGTCACGACCGAGGCTCCAACAGGCCTTGAGCGATCGGACCAACGTAGGCTGAGCCACTCTTTTCTGTAACTTGTCAGCTCAAGATGCGCCGGTTTTTACGAACATAGGCGGCGTTGTCACTTACCTGCGCACCACCTTCGGCCCAGAGCCCGAGGAGCAGCTCCAGATTGCTGATAAAGGCGCTTCTTGTTGCCGCCACGACAGACTCTCCGTCGTTATAATTCGCGTCTGCACCCGCGGCAAGAAGAACTTTCATAATCGCTTGCCCATCCAGTCCGTAACGCGCAGCGGTTTGTAGCTGTGCGTCCACCAATTCGCCCTTGATACCTTTCCCGAGCAGCTGCTCAAAGACCAAAGCTCTCTTGCCGAGATCCCGTAATTCGGTGGCAGCTTGAAAGCCGGCCTCAAGGGTACTCTCACTTATGTATCCGTTCTGCTTCAGGAGTATGCTCAAAAGCTCCGCCGAGCCGCCTCGACAAGCTTCAATGACGGCTTTGCCATTATTGGTTGTGATGCTGGCGCCGTGCGCAATCAGTAGGTCCCCGAGCTTGACATCGCCGTCCCGAGCTGCTATCAGCAATGTAGCAGAGGCGACGTCTTTGGAGACGCCAATTTTGAGTAAACTTTCGCACATTTGGTATCTAGCCCTGCGATCTCTTGCTTCCATCACCTTCCCGAGCACACTCGCCCGCATCGCCATGGACGAGGAGGATTTGGCCAAGAGCAAGTCCATTGTCTCTGGCGACTCCTTGGAGACGCATAAAGACAGAGCTTCGCCATCCGATGTGTCTGCCGCAGTTGCAAGCATGCCTTGCAGCAAAGCGTCGTGGGGGTACGTTGAAATGGCGTGAATGAGCGCTCTATTCACTTCAAGAGGATGAGCTCCAGCATCGACCAACCTTTTTGCGAGGACGAGTCTATGCTTGGGGTCCTGAAGCTGAAGAGCATGCGGCAACGCGGCTCCGAGCGAGGCCGCCGTCAATTTGACCTGGGAAGCAAACAACATGTCCTTTATTTTAGGGTTAGATCCAATCACCCCATGACACAATGCCGCCGCCTTGAATGCATTAGGGTTTGCGCCACTGTCCAGTAGAATCTGCAGAGTAGCAAGCGAAGACTTGACGTTGCTGGTCTCTAGCAGAGACTGCACTTCATGGACCAAGATCCAGTCCAGGTCCGGTTTTTGGTTGGAGCTCGAGAGAATAGTGCGCAATTTCCAGGCTTTGCTGTCAGTCGAGGGTAGCGGGGCCAGTTCGTTCAAGGCGCATGCCGTTGTAGTTGCAGATAGTTTGCCGTGTCCAAAGACTTCGTCGAGGATCTTTGGGTCGGGATTGGACACTGCCTTCTTTGCGATGGCACCATCCAGTAGGTTGATGTCAGTACCTCCTTGTTGAAGCAACAGTCTCATGAGGGCCACGTCGACGGCTCTTTCGCTCAATGTCTGCAACAGGGCCGAAGCAAGTTGTTGGGCACCGATGACAGCTCCGGCGCTGATAAGCATGGACATGATCTCGTAACGTTCGTTCTGATCGGGCACATTCATGGCGTCTGGAATCCTCGCCGCTGCGGTCTGCGGCGATGCCTTGCTCAGCAGGGACTGCAGTAAAGCGACGTCTTTCTGTTGTATGACACCGGCCAACCCCGGTCCTTGACCAAAGTTGATGTCGGCACTGTGGTCCAGTAGTAGTTTGATCATTGCATTATCGCGTTGTGAGGCATCCTGACTGATGGCATCGTGCAATGCGGCATGCAAGCACGGTCCAGGTAGTGATCGCTTCAGAAACAATTGAACCATCTGATGGCGACCTTTGAAGGGCAGTTTCTTCGTCAACGGGAAGACGGCAGAGAGAGTCTCAGCGCTCGGATGGCTGGACAGAATCCTATCGGTCATGACTGTATCACCCCGCAGTACAGATGTCCGCAACGCCTCCCCGGACTTGTGGTCGACAGATGCAACTTCATGGCGTGGAGACAGACTGGATGACCGACTGTGATTTCTCCTTGTGGGTAGTGTGCTTGCAGTCAACTCAGGAAACACCGGACTCAGCAAAAGATTTACAGAGTCAATGTCCCCAGCCTCCGCAGCTTCGATCAGCATGTTGTCCAACGCAACCCCACTGGCCCCCTTCCTCAGGAGGAGATCCAAAATCGCGGCTCGGTGTCCAAATGGCGCTTGCTTCTGGATGCACGGCACGCAGCTCGATGCCAATGCAGAGTTCAACTTGACGGGTTCAGAGAGGAGAGAGGAGACGAGATCTAGCTCACTGCGTGCGATAGCTGTTTTGAGCACCGCGGCGTCTTCGTACTCTACAGAGGCTCCATATGCCACGAGCAGATTGACCATGTCACGGAAGCGCGTTTTGCAAGCACGTTCCAATGCCCGTGAGACAACCTCGCCTTGTGCGCCGGCACACAACAGCAGTTCGGTCAAAGAAAGGTGGATCGATGGATCAAGAGGCTCGTGGTCTGCCAAGACTTGAAATGACTCTGTCACGCAGTCTCCCTGGGGAGGTCGATCCCCGTTTATTATAGCCAGAGCAATATCCCGTCGTCCCATGGCCACGGCCGCTTTCAAGCCTTCGGCACCCTTGTAGTTTCCGTCAGCAGTAGACTTACTCAGAGAGATGACAGTCTCCAAGCAAGCTGATTTGGCAGCATCACTCATGCAGGCCGAGGTCCACTCGGCAGACGGTCGCGTCTCTGCTCGTAGAAGCAAGGTGATCAATTGAGACTGGGTTGGGTTGGCGCAGGCCCGTCGAAAGGCATCTTGTCCCTCGGGTGTCTGAGAGGCACATGCTCCATATCGCAGGAGCAACTCGGTTATGCGTAGATGTCCGCCGCGAATCGCAGGCGACAGTGCCTGGTCGATGGAGTAGGGATCGGCGTGGGGAAGTAGAACTTGAAGGGTGTCGTACTGAACACCTTGAACAGCAAGCTTCAAGTACTTGGCACGATCGACAAACGTTTCGCCGCTCTTCCTTCGATTAAGAATGCCGGTCTTTTGCTTTGTCTGAGAGCCATTGAACTCGACACCTGCAGCGGCCAGCTTCGAAATCAGAGCTTCGACCACCCCAGGTGTCCCGCCGTTAGCTATCCAGGCTGACAGCACTTCCAGTATCTCGCGTGCGTCCCAGGCCTTTCCTTTTTTCAGGTTGTTAGATGAGAAAGCTTTGCTGAGACTGCTCTTCTTCTGAGACTGGGCGAGCTCCGCAGCACGACGATGCAGAAGCTCTTCGGCGGTCTGGTCGTCTTTGGCAGTCCAGAAAGAAGGCCGATCGCGTGGTCGGGCAAGAGCAGCTGATGCTGGAGGCACGTCGACTCCCCAGTCCTGAGAAAACTGTACGATGCGCCTTTGGCGGTCTGTCGGCGTCAAGAATGGCATTGTGGCGTTTGGTGCAGCATTGAAGGCAGAGTTCAAGCAGAGTCTCGAGATCGAAGACAACGGCCCGTTCTCAGAAATAGACGTCCCTGGGGTTCCTTTCGAAGAGGCAGAAGAGTGCGGCGCATGTCTTCCCTTGGACGCTGGGCGTGCTGCCGTTATGAAGGACGCCGGTGATGCCGTTCGCCCTCGATGATGCCGCCACTTCTGATCAGAGAGGGCGGGGTCAGGTCTCGGAAGACATTGTGGTGTTATGGACTAGACACAAAAAAAAAGATTGTCTTGTCTTTGGATCAGCTGCCCTCCGGACCTCACCGGCCACTTACTTAGCTTGGGTGGTCCTCCTGGGGACAAGGTGCGAGTGATACGCAGTGCCAGGACTAGCGACAGCTTTCGCGTGGAGCGGGCTGACGCCAGTTGACGGGATGGCAGGTCCAACTGCCAACGGGTGAGCACTCCCAGCCTGGTGCCGGCCAGTCCTGAGCTAGGCTGGCTTGGGAACCCCTGTCGAGCATCCTGCTTCCACGCTTCTCCACCCTCGCATTCCTCATTCCCCTCGATCGGGCGCACCGCACCGGCTTTGCCAATGTCTGAGTCCAGGGGTAATTGCCTCCAGAAGGGCAGCGTGGAATGGTGGAATGCGACACGGGCTAAATATAGACCATGGCTTTTCGCCCGCCGCGCTGACTCGGCTGGACTGAGCAGCAATGGGGACCAAACATCACGCTGCGAGCTGTTGCGAAGAGCTGCGACGCCGTCAAGAGCAGATTCCCTCAACAGCCGGATGCTATCCCACGATAGAGGTCATCTTTCTTCCCTGATGGTGGTCACCGACCTACGAATCAATGCGGTCCTGGGTCCTGTGTCGTAATAGGTCCGTAGCGGGCGATTCGTCAATGCTGTCGCGGCTCGTCGGCACAGCCCCTCTAATCGTGCCACGCCCCACC
>JARJRV010000122.1:0-89202 GCA_030783925.1 Aschersonia sp. MBC 735 | reverse complement strand
CCCCCCTCCCCTGTCGTCTGGACGGAGTAAATTTGTTCGTCTCGACACTTCATCTTCTCCCCTCCCCCCCGTTCCCAACCCCAATCGTCCCTCCACCTCGGAGACGACTCTGACCAGCTCTCGCAAGCCCAACCACGCCAACGTTAGCGTTATTGGCACGTATGGATCACTTCCCGATTGTCCCGAAATTGACCGTTCGAGAGGCCAGGCCTGACCGCATTCGTCATGCAAGCCTCCGATGGACGACTGGTTCTTATTGTGTTGTCCGAGGAGCTACTGGGTGGTGTTGTGGCCACATGCAGCAGGCGTTGCTCTGATACCAGCGGAGCCGGAGCCTTCAGCCAACAAGGCTTGTCTGGCGAGCGACACGCGCGGAAGGGGTGCAGCCGCTAGCAGCAATCTAGGGAGTGGTCAGCTCTTCCTGTTGTCATGTCTTGCAGGACGTCCCGACCTGTGGTCTACTGTCACACGTCTGGGGTCGGCCCGGCCTGAGCCTGAACCCTGTTGTGGCAGAATGGCATGAACGACAAGAGGGGAAAGGGAGGGTGTGACTCTTAAAAGAGACTTCGACACTAATAAGAGACTCTGCCCGGAGCCGATGCGTCGATCAAGCTTGCCCTCACTACGGAACGAGCCCCCGTTGACGGGTACTCGGTAAACAGAGCGCGCGGCTGACAACGCGAGGCACAACCAGCTGTGAGCGAGAGCTCTGCGAGGCTGCTAATTGTCTTGTACGGAGTCGCCTCCATTGTTGCTGAAGTCTTTCCTGCACTCTTGGACTACGTGTTGGATCAACGACCTGCCAAGCGTACGTGGTCCGTAGGGCGGGAAAAGCGTTGTCCCATTTCGGGACAATGAGGTGAAATTACATGTTCACCGTCTCATAGGACCAAGAATAGAGACACCGCTTCCGGCATGAGCAATCCGGATGACCCTTCTGAGGCATGATTTGTTTCTATAATTCAAACGCACTGATCAGCATGGCTTCTGCGCTGCCGCGCCGCGCTCAATGCGTGGATCACCAAGGGACATGCTTCAGAACCTTGGAGCTTCTGTCTCCGGCTGACTGACATAATGACCTGGACTCCCCGAGGAATGCCAACACACGTTGAGTGCCGGCTGGCCACTCAGGGGCCGGCATCGTCCGTTCGGGGCACAGGGGCTGGATTGGAGAAGAATGATTTAGGCAACGCTGCGCTCAGATCCGTGTCTGTTGCAGTCAACAGGCGCAGAACGCGAGAAAGAAGCCAGGCAGACTGACGGGTGCCATTGTGGGCATTCTCTCAAAGTGTCGCAACCCCCAGTGCTACATGCACACTCATTCTGGTGTCAGCTTGTTCTTGATGCGGCCAACGCCTGGATATGGAATGGGCAGCCATCGGGCCAAGCCTCTAGACACCACCCTAACAGGGTTGGACAATTCGGGACCAAGAAGATCAGCGACCCATTTCGTGGCGCCCACCTTTCTCAGCGTTTTGCAAGTGCGTACATAGTTGTGACACCGAAGTTGGCCATGAGGAGGTCCGGCGTGTTGATTCGCATCTCCTGGTCCCAGGACAGCGCACCAGTGATGCCTGTTGGTGATGCGTTGCTACAGGAGAAACAGTTGTTGCATACGTTCGCAACGCCGTCGGCCTGCTGCTGCCCGCATCCTCGTCGGCCTCCCCGCCCTCGATGCATCGAACTCGACTCAACAGTCTCTAGAGTATCACGGCGTCAGCAGAATTACGAGAGAGAGAGTGACGAAAAGCCCGGGCCGGTGTGGATCGGAACCGCTACTCCCAACCTGGCTAGGTAGAGGGCGCTTTATTGGACTCCCGTCCAGGATCCACACTCATGTTATTCCTTTTCTTTTTGGAAGGCTCGTCCTGTACTCCGTACTCCGTACCCTTGTCGTGTTTGGGCAAGAACGCCAGCTGTCTGTTAGCTGCACAATTCTCATCAACTTCCGATGCAGCCAGATTCTGGTTCGACTCGAAGCTGCAGTGGATCAGGTGCAAAATTCTTCATGCTTCGTCGCGTCATTCTCGCTCCATGATGGAACTACGTCAGATCAGATCAGATGCAGACAGATTGGACTCATGGACCTGCCTGTCAGGGAATTGGCTCGGGCTTCTACTCGGGATTGGCTGGCTGCTGCTTCCGAAAACCGAGCGAGAAAAGGAGAAACACGACGCATGGAGATGTGTCTCCGCGAGTTGGTTATCCTTTGGCCACATCATCTTGTGCGCAGCTTCCAAAAGGAGAAGGACTGAGAGAGAGAGAGAAACAAGAAAAGCTCTCAACAACCCGTGGCGCCGTCTGCACGGCGGCTAATCCGAAGATTGCTGAAGGTTGGCATTGCCGTAAGGATGGAAGGACGCGTTCTTGTCGCCATCCGAGCAGCGCCCACCCCCCCCCGTCTACCACCCCTCCACTTCCTGCCAGTTCTGGTTTACCAGTGAGCAAGCTCGGCAGTGGACCTGGGCCATCTGCCCATTCGCATCGTGAAGGCCAGGGGTGTGGGAGGGAGTGGGCGTCTCGGGCTGAGAGATTGCCCACTGGTCGACCGGTTTGCCAATATGTCAAACGATGTGCGCAAAGCGCTTTGCCTTGGCTGCGCAGCCGTGGCAAGGAGCACGGAGTACATACGGAGCACGCTGAGAGGTGATGCGACCACCCCTCTCTCATCTCTCTCGGTCCCTCTCTCACTCTCCTCCTCTCACTCCGACTTCCCCTTCTTGGTCTTTGTTCTTTTCGTTTTGACAGACGCTCTGTGTCGTCTTTGTGTCCCCCTATCTTTTACTCACTCGCTCCCCACTCCCCGTCGCGTCCCCCTCATCTGGGCCACCGAAAATGACTCTCCGACAACACATGCTTACACTCGCTCAACCTCTCCGTTTACACCAGACGCCTGTACTCCGTACTCCTGAGTCCGTCTTCAACGACGTCTCCACCAACGCTAATCTGACTTCTCCGTACCTTTTCAACAAATTGTCTCCACCATGCTACGCCATCTCGTTCCAAGGTTAGTAGATGTGAGATATTCGCAGGCTCCACGCTCGTTGAAGCCCCAATTATCAAAACGAGGACGCAAGAATGGACCTGCATACTATGTACAAGCTGGTTGAACCCGGATGCGCTAGCTAGTCTGATCTCGGCTTGACGCTTATCACCCGTCACCTGTTTGGAGCATCATCTGGTGGTATAAGCCAGCCAATGCCTCTCAGGGGAGGGGAGGGGGAGGGGAGGGGAGAGAAGGCCAGAGGGAAAGCGACCGGGAAGGGGGGTGTGTGTTCGTGTGTTCCGATTGCTGCTGCCACTGCTGCTGCTGCTCCTGCTGCTGCTGCTTCGAATTAAAAATATCTCCCGCCCCCGCTCAATGAAGGTTCCGTCGTAGAGTAAATATTTGCCGCCACCCGCAAAGCCTGGTAGATCCGACCGAAGTGAGCTGAGAGGAGACGTCGAGCTGCGTTCGACAATTCATCGGGGGGCCCTGTCTACGCTCCTCTTTTTTGCATTCATTTCCTTCACAATACTCCGTACGTTGTTGGTGATCATTCTGCCCGGCCTTCTCGCCTTGCCGTTGGTTTTGGGCTTGGACTAGTCCGGTTTCGACTCGTCACTTTCCCTATGGCCCCCCGTCGATAGACTTTGACTTCACGTTGCTTGCCGCCATATATTAATTGAACCCAGGACCAGGAATTGGGGGCGATTGTTTCACGCAACCCAAAGTGTTGTTGGCACCCAATCCGTGCTGCTTTGTCTTAGTCGCAAGAACAAAAGGCGGGGAACGATATCCGATGAAAGGCCCAGGACGCGTGGTCCTGGCTTCTCCTTCAAAATTGCAACCTCTGGCATATTCTTTCACCTTCCTGATAGTCGAGGCCGAATTTACGCCACTGTGAGCCCTGCGCAGATACCATACGGCTACTACAGGATGCAGCAAGGTCAGCGGCACCGAGCACACTGATACACACTTGTTTCTCATCCAAATCCATCCCGCATTCAGACTGTTGGTCGTTGAGTCAACGACGAATACTCGACCGACTGAACCCGGACCTCTGATTTCCTTCTCAGCATCAACATTCTGATGAAACAAGAAGCATCCACGAGTCGCGTCAGCAAAGGAGGATATTTGGACAGGCTTCGACACTCTGACCCTCTTGGTCTCCGATCGTTCACACTGGCCACCAATCGTCACCGCTACTGGTAGTGACTCGCGGACCGTGGCTGGAGAGCTCCGACACCCGCTGCAATATTGAATGTACGGTGGTGCGAAACGCACATCTTCGGGCTTCCTGATCGCTTCTTGAAGATTTGCGCGGTTTCCCTTTTCTTCCTCTCTTCTCACTCCGCGTTGCCGCGAAAACGCGCAAAGTCTTCTCATCGCGTGTGCGGTGCGGTGGCCCCTGTCCCGCATCGACCTCCTGGACGTTACACGGGCACCGCTATTCCGATCTGTCTGTTGGCTTGAGCACGTTTGCATGGGACTGGTAGCAAACGACGTCGGGAAGCGGATATTTTTGTGGCTCAAAAATCGCGGTCAATCGAGAAACTCCAGATCTCTGGTCACGAGAGCACGCGAAGACCCGGGAGGGGGGAGATAGAGAGAAAGACAGACAGAAAGAGGGGGCGAAAAAAAAACAGAGAAGAAAGTATTGATGGCCCATCATCTTGCTCAACTCTCGTCAGATGATGTTAGCATTGAAGACCCCCCCCCCCCCCGCGATGAATCGTTTGTCCTGTCAAGGTGCACACTACTGAAACGTGGAAACAGCGCGCATCCCCAAGGAAGAAGAACCGAAAATCGAAAATGGGCTCCTCGGAACGCAGGAAGAGCCCGAGCGACATGATGCACAGGTCCTTCAGCACGTCTGAGACGGCTCAAATGCAGAGGAATGTGGCAGAGGATTCTCAGGCGCACTCGGGCGAGAAGAAGCGAAACAAGCTCGGTTACCATCGAACATCGATTGCATGTAGTACGTCTACGGCCCTCACCCCCCCCCTCTTTGAAGCGCTGCAAATGGGCGCATTGACTAAAGCGCCGGCAAAATCACAGGTCATTGTCGACGAAGAAAAATTCGATGCATAGCGTCGCCTGATGTTCCTAACCGATGTGTCAACTGCATACGGTTGAAGAAGGAATGCAGCTTCTATCCAGTTGACCAGCAGCCCGGTTCGGAGCCACGATCCAAGGCGTCTGCGAAGCAGGCGGGGAGTCTGAGCGTGTCGTCTACCTCGTCCTCTCCGGCTCTCGGGACAGGAAGCCCGGCCGACACGCCACCAGGGACGATGCGAGGTGGTGTTTTGACGGGGTCGAGCTCTCAAATGTCCAATTCCGACTATTACCCTTCCGACGCCTCCGGTACGTACATGATCTGTTCCTAGACAAGTCAGCCAGCTGATTTTTTGCTGATACGTGCTGGTGCTTCGTGTTGCCAGGTCCTCATGGCATTGCAGTCAGCAATCAGTATAGTTTCACAAATCCAACGCCGCCGGGCTGGATGTCAACGGAGATGAACGCTGTGGGCACGGCCAAGTCGGATGGCATGATGCCCTGGCATGCATATTCCGCGGAGGCCCCTATAAACGGGCAGCTCTCCCCCTACGCGCAAGCCTCGTCATCATCGGCCCCCTGGGCTTCAGAAGCGTCGGAAGCAGGGTCTCACGACGAGATGGCCTGGGGCGAGTTTCCCCCCTCGATACGTTCGCTTTCGTACGGCGGCGAAAGCACCGATAGCCACTCGCAGGCGCCGTTCATGTCCATGACATCGCCGCATGCGTACGAACGAAGGCAGTCCAGCCTGTCAGATGTGTATCCCCCGTTTGCTGTCGCGGAAGTGGGCACCCCGACTCAAGGCATGCCGGGGACATCTTACATGCCCAATGTCGTGCCGTGGCAGCAGCAGCAGCAGCAGCAACAACAACAGCAACAGCAACAGCAGCAGATGTATGCCTCGGCGGGACAGCCCACAGCCTGGTCCTACGGAGTGCCCGAGACGAGCCAAGTCATGTTGGCAGACGAGCAACGTGGGACACCCCGGGCGACGCAGGCTCCATCTGGAGTATATTACTCCACCTGAGTTTGATTTGGTGAAGCCCGGCACGCTTCCCGAAGGCATAGGAGCACGCGCACATCGCCAACAGACACGTTCCGAAGATCATGCGAGTGTTCGGCAGCGCATACAAGCAGCTTGGCGTGCCTCGAAGGCCTTCCCGTGCCGAAGGGCTTGGGGGAACACAAGGCGTCGTGAAGCGGCTCTTTCTCACCGTGCGATGCCCTACCAGCGACAGCGAGAGCGGAGACTGATTAATGTCTCTGAGAGCCATTTGAGGCAGCAAGCGCCAAGGCATAACGGCTTTTAATGAATTTGATGGGGGCATCCGTGATGCAGGTACGCGACTCGGCCGCAACGGCACGCCCGCTGCGAGGACGGGACCGACCGTCGGTACATGACTGCGATATGCGACCTTGACGAGCCTTTTCTAAGCGAATCGAGTATTTATACGCCCACTGGTTGTTATCATTCGAAAAATTCCGCGAGCATGGAAGGGGGGGAGGGACCCAACAAGGGCATGTCTGGAACCAGTGTCATACAGCCGCATCTTCATTCAGCTTGGGCATTTACGGGATTGTCGTTGCACATGACTGATGGGAATAAAGAGTTTGGGGCTGGGGGGTGATGCATGGCTCATCGACGCGATTGTTTCTCTGAGTATCATGGGCCGGCGTTGCGGATCATGGAAGGGCTTGACTGCTAAAGTGCGCGGAGAGCACATTCATGAGGGGGTTTCATTTTTTCATTTCACTAGACATTAAGGAAAGGAAGGAGACAGCGACCTCACACGAATCAAGAGGGCCACATTCTAAACATGTTCACCGTCCTTGCAGGTGAGGGCCAAGCAAAACCTGCATCGTCTCCTGTCTTATGTACACATACATGGCAAGCACAGCACAATACACCATCATCACGAAATGAGTCGCCACGTCAACACGAATAACGTGACGTACGCGCCGAGGCTCAACGCCGTCATCAGCAGGACCGTGTCGCCGCTCGTCTCGAACTTGCGACTCAAAACACCCTCAGCTGACTTGCCGGTGAAGAACTGCCGATTCCCCCTGTACCGGCGGTAGACTGCAACGAGGACTATGGCTCCGCCATACGCTGCGAAGAGGGCCCCGATGGCGTAGAACTCCTGCGTGAAGATCTTGAGGATGACCAGGGCGAAGGAGAATTGGCCAAGGGCGGTGCGCATGTACGCGCCTTCAAAGGTTCGCTGGGCGGCGCGAACTTCGACGAGTCTTTTCCCCAAGAGCGTTGTCGCCGTCAGTGGATTCTTGGCTTTTGGACTTGTGCAGAAGGGAGACGGGAGCGATGGTCTCACTCTTGGGATGTGAGCACGACTGATCGCGCCCTGTGGTGACGGAGGTGTAGTTGCTCTTCTGGATGAGGCTTCCATTGTCGAAGGGACATTAGCCAGTAGACGAAATGAGTGACGGCCAGAAAAGGCCCGGTGGTGTCTCCTTACGTGGAACATGGTGAAGACGTCGACAATGTCTCATGTGTGGGAACATGACAAGGGAAATGTAAGCATCTCTCCCGCTAGAGACCGGGACCGAGAGAAGTCACAAAACAGACCAGAGCGGCCGACGGTGAATTTTGAGGACTGGACCATGGCGTGACGACGGGGGGATTCGAGAGTTCCGCGTTATCGGTTCTAGGCTCAGCTCTCAACAGGCCCGCCCGTTGATGGACACAGATTGTCGCATCACGTGCTGGGCCCCCACCGCGGCAGGCGGTCGCCCCAAGACGGCTTCGCAGCGGGGGAGAGCGCCACGCGCCGCACCGTTTTTGATTGACTCAGCTGATGGCCGCAGCTGAGTCGGCTGTGGCGAATTCTGACGGCTTCGCGAGAGGCGCTATCTATCATTGACGCTTCACTGGACGGAGGCAAAGCCCAAAGAGGCATCTGGCTGGTCTGACCCGAACGCGAAGAATGACAAAAATGCGGGCTCAGCTTGCGCCTCGCGTGGCTGGTTTCTTGGCTTTGGCAGATAGAGGCAGTTGGTCGGCAGATTTTCGGACCCGGCGCTATGTTGCCCGTCGGCTGTCGCCGCTGGGCTTGCACCTTAAACTGACATCACTGATAGGAAGCTGCCAAGAAGGATCGGTCGATTTCCCCTCAAAATCCCGCACCCGCACTTCAACGACTTGCCATCGACCAGGAGCCCCCCCCCTCCTGACCCCCCAAAAAAACGAAGAAGAAGAAAGAGACGATTCCATACAAAAGCATCATTAGGCAGTGGTTCGAACAGAAGGGCGAAAAGAGACGACAAACATGACACCTCCTGCCATCATTGCGCCATCCATCCTGTCGGCTGATTTCGCTCAGCTCGGCCAGGATTGCGCTCGCACCATGGAGCAAGGCGCTGATTGGCTCCATGTCGACATCATGTTCGTCTTCCGCGACTTTGCACAGTTGAGGCGCGAAGCTGACCTCTTGACGCAGGGATGGTCATTTCGTGCCCAACATCACCTTCGGCCCTCCGGTCGTGGCCAAGATTCGCAGACATGTCGACAAGCCGACCGAGGGCCACGGCAGGGGCACGTTCGACTGCCACATGATGATTGCAGAGGCAAGTTCTAGGAGAGGAGCAGAGGCAGAGTGGTGCGGGTGCAGCCCCCTTTTCCTTCCACAATCCCTCCTCTATCTGTTGTCCTTTCCGCAACAGAGCCGCGTAATAAGCGAATGGGCTCTAGTGCTGACTCTTCACCTTTGGTCGTGGTATCATAGCCCAAGAAATGGGTGAAAGAATTCAAAAAGGCTGGCTGCGACCTGTACTGTTTCCATTATGAGGCGGCTTTCTCAACGGCCGCGGAGAATCCCGAGGATACGACCGAGAAGAAGACTAGCCCCAAGGAATTGATACGTTACATACACGACAATGATATCCTCGCGGGAATCGCCATAAAGCCTGACACGCCTGTGGACGTGTTATGGGACATCTTGGACGCTGCAGATCCCAGAGACAAGCCAGATGTACGTGTCCCTGTGTGGATTGCGAGTCTTCATCGCAAGTGAGATCTGGGGACTGATGAAAGGACGTTGCAGATGATTCTGATTATGACAGTGTATCCCGGATTCGGGGGTCAGAAGTTCATGGCCAGTGAGCTTCCCAAGGTAACAGCGCTGCGAGCCAAGTACC
This sequence comes from Aschersonia sp. MBC 735, assembly GCA_030783925.1. Taxonomy (NCBI): domain Eukaryota; kingdom Fungi; phylum Ascomycota; class Sordariomycetes; order Hypocreales; family Clavicipitaceae; genus Aschersonia; species Aschersonia sp. MBC 735. The sequence continues at coordinate 80,012 of JARJRV010000122.1, read as the reverse complement.
CGGATTTGAACATTGAGGTGGACGGCGGCTTAGGACCTGGAACAATTGACCAGGCCGCTGATGCCGGCGCCAACGTCATCGTGGCTGGAAGCGCAGTCTTCGGTGCAAAGGATCCAGCCGAGGTCATCTCTCTGCTGCGCAAGTCCGTCGAGTCCAAGTCAGGCAGGCTGTGAATTTCTGTTTGCTACACACCGATTTCGATGCGGGCCAGACATAGATAGAAGGCGTTCATCGTTCTTGCTAAGACCATTTACTTCTTTTGGGACAATCGCCCGTCATTCCAGTTTGGCGCGCTGGCTGGTGTCATGCGTGGAGCGTCTTCGCTTCGCATGTGGCTGGCCTTGGTGATCGCACATGATGATGAAGTTGCCGACCACCAGGAGACAAGTTTGAGGCCCGGGCACTTCTTGAACGTCGGCAAGTACGCCAGCAGAAAGGAGTCGCATTCGAGCAACATAGAATCACGTGAAACGATTTTCAGTGTTTTAGCTCCAGTCCCAGCAAGCAATTTGCGACAAGAAGGTCCTTGGTCCGGCATCTTGAAATTTCGGCAACAGATGCGGGCGAGGCTATCACTTGATGCCTTAAGACGCGCTCTCAAAACCCAGATTGCTCACTGTTTCCCCATTGGACGGCTCGCAATCGGCATCCACATATGTAGATTAATCTCCCTGAGATGATAACAACAGATAGTGCATCGGCGTCTAATACCTGCATGCTAAAACTGGCTTGACAAATGCGCTTTGCCACACTAGGGCCAAGCGCTGGCCAAGACGGAGGTCTCGTACTGGAGAACATTGGGGGTGGCGGCGGGGGCTGGTATTTGTAAAAAAGTTCTGGTTGGTGGTGGTGGGCTGAAAGCAAACAGGATTTCGATCCCAAAACGCAGTGGACTGGGTCCCTCGCTTTCGTTAGTGAAGATGCAGAAGGGGGAGTCTTCGACGCTGGTTCGTCGGGTGCCAGCGGCGGGTGTGCCCATCTGGCGACTACTCTGCTGCGAGGTCATACATGTGTATGCATGCTTTTGCCCCGAAAGGGCAATTTGCGAAGTGCTTGATGGTCATCTTGATGGTCGATGGTTGGAGTCATAGTAGCCGTTGACCGCTGGGTGAGGATGGAGCACGCCGCAGATGCGCCAAGGCAGTATTTTCCAGAAAAAGAAACAGAGTAAGAGTGAGATGGCGCGCCAGGCATCGTGAGCAGCCCCGAGCTCGCAAGCGTGATGGAAGCCTCTCAGGATTCGCGAATTGGTCGATGCGAATAGCCTCTCAGGGATCTTCGGAACGGGTCAACAACACCCCAGTGCTGCCCCTAGTGCCTGGGTGAGGCGTTCTTCAGCGGCGGGTGTGGGGGGCGAGGCGCACTGCTCAAATTGGGGCTCCAGCCTGCCCCTGCCCCTGTAAACTCATGAGCGGGCTGCGCCTGCGCTTGTGCCTCGCACAGTACAACACTTGCGAGCTGCCTTGACCCCAACCGGACAAACAGGTAGGCAGTGTGGGCCTCTTTTATTTCTCGCGGTGCCATGGTAGAGAGGAAGATGGGCAGAACAAGAGCGAGATTCTCTGTCGAGACGTACATGTTTGTTTCATCTTTTTTTTTTCCAGATACGATTGCGCGGGAGCAGATCACGCCCCCCAACCCACGACATGATCCATGTGGGTGGAGCTGCTGAAGGAAAAGATGGACCTTCTAGAAGTGCGGGATTTTGGTCTGAATGTCCCGACTATCCCGCACCAGGCAACGGTAAGGACCCTGATGATAGCCGCTCGTTCCGTGCCTGGGCCTGTAAACTAGTTACTTTACTTTGAAGGTGGCGCCGGTCTAATCAAGCGCGATATCTGCATGCTTAAAGGAAAGTAAGACCCTAGTGTAAAGTACTGTAGAGGTAGGTGAGGTACCTGGTAGGTGCTCAGTAAAGTAGTCCAAGACTTAAAGCAAGAACACAAGGAACTTAAGTACCGTACCTGAGGTAGGTACCCACTGTAAGATGGTACCTTAGGTACCTGTAGATAAGCATCGGGAGTCGCGAACTATGAGTGGCGGCCCAAGGTACCTTATTTCTCCGCGACCTCAAGCACTTGTCTCCTCGAAGCTGACCAGTAGATAGAAGAGACGCATGATCCGGGTCACCTGTTTGGCCATGGACTTGATAGCCAGGAACATGTGGCGAGGTTTCATCCCCACCTCAGCCCTGTTCATGCCCCCCAATAACACCCCTCGTTTATTTGGCCCAATCACTGCCCCAAAAAAAAGCTCACTGCCCTTACCGACAGACCAGAAGCACGATTGCTGAGGGGTCTCCGGGCTGCAAGGGCGTAAGCCCCGGGCGCATCTGCTGTCTCCCCTCTCCTACCTGTGTATTGTACGCAGGGGAGGAAGGAAATGCTACAGATGGACGGTGCTTCTGAGCTGATTGGACCACAGACGGAAGGAATCGCGTACGTGGCGGGACATTTCGTTTTTGACGTCAGAGGGCTCCTTTGCCACTCTTAGTGCTATTGTCGTCTCGCCCAAGTCCCCTTTTTTACTGAAACAAACCACGGCGAATCCCGACGGGCTAGATAAATGTATGTACGCCGTGCTAAGAATGGCAAGCGCGGATTGCGGCAGGGTTTTTTTGGGATGGAGTCGCAGTGAGCTCATGGATGCGCCGCTCCGCACCAAATTGGTCTCCATCGCGCGCACTTGCCTGCCTCGTTTCCTTCCTCCTCTGTCTTTTTTTCCCTCCTGATCTCCCTCCTTCTTCTTTTCTTGCGCCCTCCCATTTCACCTCCCATTATTATTCTTACGACATATTGTCTTCGCCTGACCTGCTCTCACACTCTCCTGTCTGCCTGACTGAGCCATCCCGGGTTTCGCCGCACCCGTCTTCAAGTACCAGCATTTCCTCTCATTCTTGGCGAAGCTGGCTAGCAACATGATTTCTACTTGTGTCTGAAGCTTCATTTCCCCTCCTCACCCCTCTCTTGCTCCACTTTATAGTCCGACTGAAAGATCGGATGATTGACGAGGTGACCGACTCGGGGCCCCATTCATATATATCTTCGGTTGACCCTCCCCGTGCCCCCTCCTGCTATTACGACACCATGGCTCAACGTCTCGCTGTTGAAGACCTTGAGTATTTGCCAAGGAGCGACGGAGGACGCCGCAATCTTCAATCCTCAACTGCCACCCCTCAGACCTTACCCTACTCGCTGGCCGCTTTTGACCTGCCATCACCAAACGAGTGCGGCGCCATCGTCACTCCTGTCGAGCATCATGAGTGCCAGACCTATCTGGGCTCCAAGACAAATTTGAGTCAATGTCTGGCATCCGGTGATATCAGTGACCTTGACGACGATCCCTTTTTCGGCGCGTCCTTGGCCAGCATTGATCCTGCGTCGCCGTCTTTTCTGGACGAGTCCTTCTACAACAATAACTTCGGGCTCCCCGACTCTCGCAACATCGCGAGGGGCACGCCTACTTACCCGCTGACGCCAGCACAAACGGCGTCTATCCATACGACGTCTCCTCAATGTGACCGCAAAGACCTCGGCACCGAGGCGGACACAGAGATCATGCCCGACTCCGTATCCCCGTACCAGTTGCAGAAACCATTCATGCAAAACCCTCTTTTCATCGACCAAACGGCAGTCACTCCGATGAACAGTGAAAGTACTCTCAGCAGCGACGATCTCGCCGCGCCGACCTCCTGCGCCATGAATCCTCAGAGCCCCAGAGTGACCGTGTCCGTCTGGGACAAGGATCACGATGCGCTCATTCACGCGGTAGAGCGTACTTTGGGAGACGACTTCTCCGCCGCTCACGAGGGATGGTCTCCAGCAGGAGATCTCATCACCACCACTCATGACACTGAGTGTTCAATGCCAGGTCTTCGGAATCCGCCAGGCGACTCCTCCCCCGCCCGCGAGGCGAGTCGCTCAGGACTGGATCCTTGCCACCGACCCCCTGGTGAGGTGAACAGCATCAACGAAATCGCGTCTCGGCGCCATATCGAGCAGCGGAACCAGGAAGTTGATCAGTGGCTGTCAGAGAATCTTGGTCGGCACGACTCAAGCTTGTCTGGGACGCCCGCCGATATCACGTCGGTTGATGACTTGATCAAACGCCAGGGAGATGTCGACGATGGTAACGGCGACGATGATGACAACGAGGACGACGATGACGACCTCCCGCTTGGGAGTCACACGGAAAATCGCCAGATTCCAGGGCAAACCTACTTTCACGGTCCTGGCGGCCATATTTCCAGCAAAGATCGGGACATAATTGCTTCAAATCGAGTTTGGGGAGATGCACCGTTGATGCCGAATATTGAAATGGGTAAATCTGGTAGATTCCAGCCCGAAACATCTCAAGATGCCATCAAGAGATGGGAGGCGATGTGTCGTGATAACGATTCCATGATATCACGATCCGCAACTTGGGGCACTCGACGGCGGAGCTTGCCCAGCGTAGTTGATGTCGAGGGGATCACCAGCGGGAATTTCCTCAAGAAACTATCCATTCAGCGAGGCAATGGTGACAAAACGAGCAGGCCAGGCAGTTTTCTCGGAGGGATCAAGGGCTTTGTCAGGGGGAGCAGCGTCAATCAGCTCCGAAAGAGATCCAGGAGTCGCTCCCACGGTCAGTCGCTAGACGATGGAGAAGACGCACCTTGTCGGCAAGGACTGGGGCGATCTACGGGAAGCGAGAGTGCGCCGCATCTCTCGCCATCCATGAACGCTGCTGGAGGTGAGAGGAGACCTGCACCGAGCATTAATACAACGCTTGCTTCCGTGGGCCAGAACATTGCATCCATGTTGACAAGTCATTCTCGCGGCGGCTCCGTCACAAGCGCTTCGCCAGTGACTTCACCGAAGACAGGCTCGGGGAATCTGAGCGTCAGAAATTCCTTTCGAAGACCTCGCAGCAAGTCCGACATCCCCAAGGCCACAGGGAGCCCGAATCTTGTCGAGATTTGGCGCAGGTCAGGGGGTCCTCCGGTGGCCCCCGTCATTCCCTTGGGTCACAAACACGCGGAATATGAGAATGATGAGGATGATGACGAAGACGAACAACAACAACAAGAAGAAGATGAAGAAGATGAAGAAGAAGGAGAAGCAGAAGGACATGACCACGGCGAAGGCGAGCTCCGCAACGCGCATACCGGAGGGGCCAATTTCGATGTGATTGATAGCGTCACACCGGATCTGTCCGGGTTCAGTCAGCATATCATACGTTTGAACCCTGCATTGGAACACGCGAACCAATATCTGGTTGAGCGTATCGCCCGCCAACAGGTGGTGAGGTACAAGCAGCTTTTGAGTGCAAAAGTCAAGCACCTCGGCTGCGGTGCGAACTGCCCATGCGGCCCGCTGTGCGTGGCACTCGGCGGAACAGCAATGCCCCTCAACGCCAGAGGATCTTCAAGGGGCAATGACGCGGGGTCTTCGCTCTTGGACTTGGAGGGAGATGACGGCGCATCCATGGAAGGGGCAATCAGCCAAGACAATTTTCCACAGGGCATTCCTATGCCGCCGACACGATATCTGCCCGCCGAGCTAGAGTGCCAACTCTGTTTCAGAAGGAAGAAGTTCTCGAAGCCATCCGACTGGACAAAACATGTGCACGAGGACGTGCAGCCCTTTACATGCACCTGGGCCAACTGCAAAGACCATCAAAAGATATTCAAACGCAAAGCCGATTGGGTACGTCACGAGAATGAAGGGCATCGACACCTGGAATGGTGGACGTGCGATGTGGATGATTGTCGTCATGTCTGCTATCGCAAAGATAATTTTCTGCAGCATTTGGAGCGTGAGCACAAGTTCCCGAAACCCAAGCCGAAGACAACAAAGGCGGCGGCCAGGCGTGGCGGGGACATGGATGGTATATCAGGCAAAGTCGAGCAGTGCCACAAGAAGACGTCAGCAAGCCCGCAGGGCGAGCCGTGCCGGTTCTGTGGCAGAGTGTTCCATACGTGGAAGAAGCTCACGGTTCACCTGGCGAAGCACATGGAGCAGATCACGCTGCCGATCCTGCGTTTGACTGCCAGAGCTGAAGAGCTGACGGCCGATACGGTCATAAGTCCTATCCGGGATCCGCCGCCGCAGACTCAAACTTCCTGTACGCCGTCAGGTACCTTCTCAAGCCGTCAACAGCATGGACGACAACTATCCGCCCAACAGTTGCCGCAGCAATGGGGCCAAAGACAAGGGCATGACATGACAGTCTTTCAGTCCGCTGCCCATCTCGCGTACGCATCCATGGCACAGGGCCAATTTCCACAACAGTCATTGTACTCGCGACAAATGGAGAGCATGATACCAAATTCGTCGCAGCCCATTCTGAGTCTAGACTTATCGGCCCAGGCAATTGCAGAGGAACAAGAGCAATTGCAGGGCATCATGCCGAGTCATCCCGGAGGCTATCTTGCGCCGCATGACCCATTCGCCAACCTGGCTGGCAATGAAGTAGAGGCATTTCCGGAGCTGGATGCTCTGGGACTGCATGGCATCGACAATTTACCGATAGGCAGTCAGCTGGCGGGAGAATCGGGTTATGACGCGCTGTTAAATGCGTCTGGCGTCGACGGCAGTACTTTCGGCGGACACGAGTCACTGCCGACTTATACTCAACCAGCACCGCAGATCACACCGGAGAATGTGTTTGGTCGTCGGCAACAGCAACAGCAGCAACAACCGAGTTCGTGGGATCAACGGCACCCGTACATATGATAGCCATGCGAAAAAGAACTTTGGAGACACCCGAGTGATTTTGACCGCTTCTTTAGGCGGCCACCTTGATTCTTGTTCATTTGACCTTCACTTTTAGTCTGTTTGTTTCCCCGATCTCTGCTTCACGTAATTACAGCGACAGTCCCAGGTGAAAGATCTGAGGTGGAGGGAGCATCTCGTCATCTGCATCGTGTCTGGGTCTGTCCCTGCCATGCACGGGTTGAGCAGTGATGTTGCTGACCTGGTCTCGGACCAGGATTAGGTTAAGATTTGCGATTGCGCGGAGGCAACTTGTCTACCAGCCTTGAGATGTGGGCTGATGGGAATTGTTGATTCGGAGTTTTGGATTATGTATACATGGATGCGCAGATACATAGATATATAATGATTGTTTACGATTAGGAGGACGGCTGATGCGCGATGTGCGAGATAAGTTGGATGCACGGAAGCGGACGTTTGTCGGCCGCAAACTAGCTTTACTCGCATCCCGAGTCTATAATATAATCCATGGCATTGTTTTATCCTTATGAATTATCTTCAATCACTTGCGGCAGAGAACGGGACACACGGTGTCGCCGGACGCATTTCACGAGCGAATCATGCAAAATGGAGACATTTTATCTTCTTGGCAAGGTGGGTCGAAACGCACTCGGTTTAGGGCGAGCGCATGGCCCGTCTTGTGGCGGAGCTGCTGAGTCAAGTCCCATCGCATGGCACACAGCAGGGGTGCGACTCTGAAGGTGTTGCTGAATAAGCTCATGGGGCCTGGCGCTGTATTCTGACCGCGTTTGCTTCAGCAAGGCAGGCAAGAAGCGAAAAGGTGATGAGGGAAAAGGTATGTTGTTCTGGATTTTTCGATTTCAGCACCCGCCCTTTGCGCAAAAAAGAGACTGGTCTGGATGAACGGTTGCGGAGAAAAGAAGGCTGCGCTTCTCGTTTCATGGATGTAGACGGAGGGCATTGGGTCGGTTTCAAGCGTCGCACTACACTCCGAAAAACAGGTGACTTTCACAAAGGTGCGCCACACTCCTTTTTGACCTCGCTGGAGGCTTGCGGGCGAGCACGGCCCGACTGCCCGGTCCTTTTCGGTGGCTGGCCAAGACGGTTGAGAGCTTTGGTCTGGGCGGACGGTGCCGCGATTCGGACTAGAGCTTTGGGCGAATTTGCGCGTTTGACGGCAATGGGCATCGACTGTGCATGTGCATGTGCGTGCATGTGCAGACGGACTGGGCAATATGGAGATGGCCCAACTCGCTGTATGACGGGGTGGGCGAGCGAGGCAAGCTGCATGTTCAGCTGGGTACCGTTGCGATGGGCCGGGCCAGCCTCGTTGAGCTTGGCGGAATGCGATGTGTGTGTGTGTGTGTGCATGCAGTATGCAAAGGGGGTTGTGGCCCGATGATGGAATCAGAGGCAAGTGACATGTCCGTCTCGCACGATAATGCGGGGGACAGGGTAAAGGATAAGACCAAAAGGGAAGGTAAGAAGAACTGTCTAGAAAGGAATAAAAAAAAGGCAAGAGCGCGGACCAGTCCACTTCCCGATTTCATGCAGGCAGCGCGACGACAAACGTCGACGAAAAAAAAGAGAGAGAGAGAGGACAATCCCCTCCTTTGACGGATGGAACCCCCCACACCTCTTCACGACAAAGCCAGACCGTCGGCGCCGGCGGCTTTCTCTCTCTGCGGTTCGCCAGCTCGAGATCAATCAATCCGTGGCGCTGCGGACGTGTGGAGTCGTTCTCTTGGCTCCCGCTCGCATAGCCACTCCTTGTTTTGGCCTTGTGTATCATGTATTCGATACGCAGAGACTCACGCTCGCGCCCACGCCTGAGTCGAGCCGGCCTCCCGAGTACTGAGTACATGTTGGTCGCGCGAGAAGACGCTGGCGACATCTTGAACCAGGACCAGGGAATCTTGACACTTGATTCTTGACTCGTTGCGTGCCGCTTTCACTCACAAAACAATTCACTCATTCGCGTCCGTCCTTCTTCGGTTCCTTTCAACCTCTTGAAAATGTCGTGTAGACTGCAGCGGTGAACACCTTTCATATCTTGGTGTCTCTTGTTCTTTTTTTTCCCCCGCGGATCTCGTCAAGGAACCAATCGCTTTGCAAAGGGTCTTCTTGCGCATCATCTGTCGGACTATTTCACACCACCAGCCATCCATCGTATCTGCTGATCCAGAGCAAACTACGTAGGTTTCAGCCTCGCCCCTTGGTCAGAGCTATCGCCACCACAACCTCACCGTATCTGGCGAGACCGAAACGGTACGCCCCTTTCAGATCTTGCTCGCCGCAAGATCGCAAGTACGACGAATCGGGCCCGGGCTTACCAATTGCACCTCATTGAGTTTCTTCCTTTGAATCCTTTCCGCATCTCGCTCGGACCGATCTCATGCGGCCACCCTTGCTTTTCCTTTCTTCTCGACGTTTTTGACCAAGGACGCCTTTCTCTTTCTGGAGCACTCCTCTCTGATCAAGGCCCATGTCGCCCTCACCTTATCCCTTGTGAATCCCATATTCCATTTCGGCTTCCAACTTCACCTAGACGGACGAGCGCCTGCCGTCTGTTCACGCATGGACGGGCTTTTCTTTGTACCTTGACTTCATCAAGGGCCAGATGGGAGCCCACACCGCCAAGCAAAGCTTTACAAAATAACTTCACATTCTCGAATTGCCTCCTCACTGACACAGTGTCGCCAGGCACAAAGCCATGGCCCGCCGATGGCTCTGGCAACTCAAATGTCTGGCCCTCGTGGCCATGATGGCAACACGGGTTAGCGGGGGCCAGGTTCTTCAGACGAGCGGCTTCAGCGATTGCGGCTCTGACACGAGTATCAAGGTCGACCGGGTCAACATCAGCTACAACAACGAGAATAAGACCGTCGTCTTTGACGTTGCTGGCTCCAGCAGACAGCAGCAAAACGTCACAGCTGTTCTGAATGTAACCGCATACGGCAACACCCTCTACACCAACAGCTTCAACCCTTGCGATAAGGCCACCTTTGTCGACCGTCTATGTCCGCTGCCCGCCGGCAACTTTGCCGCTCGCGGCAGTCAGCAGATACCCGCAGAGTTCGCCAAGATGGTACCAGCAATCGCCTTCTCAGTACCAGATATCTCGGCACGGGCCACACTGAGCCTCTTGAGCCTGCCCGGGCAGAAGCAGGTGGCCTGCATTCAGTCCGACATCTCCAACGGCAAAAGCACCGACGTCAAAGCAGTCTCTGTCGCTGTCGCTGGCGTGACCGGCTTTGCTCTGGTCATGACGGGATTTTCTGCGTACGGTGCGGCTATGATGAGTGGCGGCGCTGCCGGCTCCGTCGGAGGTGTTCCCGGAGCTGTCAGCCCAAGCTTCTACGACCTCGCGTCCTGGTCCCAGAGCATCGCCATGAACAGCATGCTATCAGTCAGCTATCCGCCCATTTACAGGAACTTTGCAAAGAACTTTGCTTTTTCTGTCGGTCTCATCCCGCTATCAGGCATGCAGAAAGCCATCGACGGCTTCCGACAAAAGACTGGGGGCAATCTGACCGAGGACAGCCACGTGTTTCTGCAGAATGCCACCCTTATCTTCCCGGACGGCCAGACGAAGAGCCCCAATCGGGGTCTTGTCAAGCTGAAGCGTGCCGTCGACACCTTTATAGAATTGGCGCCGCGCGCCACCGCTCCGGGCTCGCCAAATGCACCTGACTCGGCCACGAGCAATGACGATGACAGCTTCCAACACAAAGTCAAAGGCATTCAAGCCTTTTCCGAGCAGTTTCTCGTACCCAAGTCTAACATCTTCATGACGGTGTTACTCATCGTCGCCATCATCATCGTCGCCATCGTCGCCGGCCTCCTACTCGTCAAGCTTATCCTCGAAGCCTGGGCCCTTAAAGGCACCTTCCCGGAAAGCCTCAAAGGGTTCCGGAAACATTATTGGGGGTCCATCGCCCGCACCATCACGTCCCTCATACTGCTTCTCTATGGCGTCTGGGTGCTCTACTGCGTTTTCCAGTTCACGCACGGCGACTCTGCGGCCGTAAAAGCCATCGCCGGTGTGACGCTGGGGATATTCACCGGCGTTCTGGCCTTTTTCTCCTGGAAGATTTGGTCCACGGTGCGCGAGCTGAAGAAGCAGGATGGCAACGTCAGTGCCATATACGACGACAAGTCCATCTGGGTCAAGTATTCCCTCTTCTACGACTCTTACAAGAAGCAATACTGGTGGCTCTTCGTCCCCGTCATCTTTTACATGTTCGCCAAGGGCCTCACCATTGCCGCCGCCGATGGTCGCGGCTTGCCTCAGACTATCATCCAGCTAGTCATCGAAGGCCTCATGCTCGGTCTCCTCGTGTGGAGTCGGCCGTTCGAGCGTCGGGCAGGCAACATCCTCAATATCGCCATCCAGGTCGTGCGCTTCTTGTCCATCATTTGCATACTCATCTTTGTCGAGGAGTTGGGCATCAAGCAGACGACGCAGACGGTCGCGGGAATTGTGCTCATCGCCGTACAGGCTACACTGACGGCCGTGCTGGTCATCCTGATAGCCTGGAATGCCATCAGCATTTGCTGCACCATGAACCCTCACCGTAGGAGGAGAAAAGAAGCCGGTAAGTCAACAGAATGTCTTTCCTGCTGCCACAATTGACAAGTTCGTGTTACTGATCATGCTTGCCCTGCCACAGAGCAACTCAAGCGTGACATGGATAATCTCACGCCGCTCGATGCGCGAAACTCACTGCTCCTCGACCGAGCATCGCCAGCCGAGAAGTCCATGTATGCCTCGTCAGTTGAAAAGGGGCACGTCAATGGAAACTCAACTTCAGCCGCGCACTACCGCTCCTCTCCCTCAGGCGACAACGACCTGTATCCCCCTGCTGGCGCGGGAGGTCAGTACGGCGAGCCCTTCTACGGCGACGAGCTCTACCCATCTAGCACTCACACGGACACGGACCCAGCCGCGCGATACTATCCCTCCGTCGGCGACGAGCTATACCCCTCCATCTCCCACACCAGCAACCACGCCTACCAATCCTCATACCCCGGCGCCGTCTACGACGCATACGGCCTCCTGGACGACCCTGCCCCTCCCGGCCGCACCGACTCCCAACGCTCCCAGCGCCCATACCAAGGTTCCCAACGTCCTCAGTACACCTACGGCAGCGGCCGCTACCAAAACAATTACTAATACCACGTTTTGCAAGTCCCTCACTACTTTATTCAGCGATATACCCCTTCTTTTTTTGGTTTTTCCTTCCCGGCGCTGTACAACAACGCCGTCATATCCTTCATTCATTAATTACCTTCAATGCGTCATGCAAGCATGCGTTTGCTGCAGCGCCACTCACTTTGGCAGGACGGAATATTCGTTTAGATGGAATGGAGATGTATCTCATGAGCATGGCATATGGGGAGCGAACGGCGTCAAATGGTATTTAGACAGCGTCAATACCGGTTTCTTACATGGCGAGAGAGAGTGTGCTGATGCGATGCTGTGATTGTTTGACTGCTTCTGCAACGAGCAGCGTATGAGTGACATGTGACCACAAGGCACAGTGGTCCATGACCGAATGCTCGCAGTTTCGCGTCAATTGCACGTGAAGATGGTGCGACACCGTCAGCCTCTTGTGTTTGCACGTGGGCGGCATGTCAAGAAGCAAAACCAGCATGATCAATGGTGCCGTGTACATCAACCTCACGTCAGTTTGCACCATGCACGGCCACGAATGTGATTATATTACGCAGGACCCTGACAAAACGAGCTACACAGACACCTTGCGGATATGCTCAGAGCCATGATTGTCAAACGTCCACCGGGTCTATCATCGTCCACACCGCTGAGCCTCCTTGTATTGAACACTGCCGTCTATGTAGACAGCGCCAGACATGCATCGACTGCTAGTCCTACCCTAATGCCAGAGAGAGACATTAGCATTTGCCTCTGAGACTGTTTGCTGCGCGAGCACAAATCATGAATGGCATTGAAGGGCCGAGGGGGGAGGAGACGCGAACGAAAAAGGAAACGAAGGATCGGGGTAGGGATGCTCACCTTCCTTGCTTCTGATACACCACGTCACTGATTATGTCCCGATCGAGGTCGGGGAACATGCCCGCAAGCGTCTCGACAACGTTTGCGTGCTCAGCGCGATGCAGACGGTGTGCTTCTGCAGCTTCGGCGCTCGCTTGTCGTGCCGCAGCTTCTTCTGCGGGCAGTGCATGTCTGGTTGGTCCGACGCCCGGTTGCGCCGGTGCATGTGCTGGTGGCAGACCAGGAGATCTTGGGGCACTGCTCGACACTGGCGACACGGGCCCGGCCTCGTCCGAGAACATACGGCCAATGGTGCTCAACGGTCTCTGTATCGTCCGCAGCAGGCCGCTGATGGCCGCGCCGTCCTGTGCCTCTCCGTCATAAGATGACGTGGATTGTCTGGGCACAGAGCCCTCACCAACGTCTGTGGATTGACGCGTCCCAAAATCAGCGAACTGCGGGCCAGATTTCTGAAGGACGGGTGAGATTGCTTTCTCGGCAATGGCTGAGACGGCGGCCTCGACATTTTTCTCAAACTCATCGTCGGCTATTGTGAGTGATGACCGATCCATGTTTTCAACGAACTGAATGGCGCCCATCTGCAAACACCGGGTCAGCCCGACATAATTCAAAGCGCACACAGGAAGGTCTCAAGACGCGGGACAACGACGCACCAGGGATGAGAGGTAGTAGCCAGCTTCACCACCGAGTTTCTCTTGGTTCCGAAATCGCAGGATATACTGCACATTAGACACCAAATGCTCGGCGTTTGACTGTAAAACGACGTAGATGAGAAGTGGCATGAACGAATCCGCGGACGAATCGGACTTGTTGTGTTTCAACAAACCTGTTTCGATCAGCCCTGGCTGAAAAGCCTCAGTCGTGACATGCAGACGACGTACCGAAAATGACTTTGGAGCAATTCAGAACACAGATGATCTTGTCACGAGGCGCTCTGTACGACTTGATCTTGAGCAATTCTGCAACAGTGCGCATGTTAGCTTTTGTGCAGCAAATGTTCTTGGACGTGCGTCTTTCCGGCGTTTCTGCGTACCCTGCTGAGCAAGCTTGAGAAAGCGGCGACCGCTCTCGCCAAAGGGCGGAACGTCCAGGTGCTCCAATCTGACCCATCCGTAGATGTTGATCTTTTGCGTCAGGATGTCGTCTCGCTCGACATCCTCTTGGTGTTGACCCCGACGGCCAGGACCGAAAGACAGCTCGGCACCTTTCCTTCTAGTCTTGGCGCCAGGAATGGGTTTGGGGGGGGAAATTGCAGGAGAGAATGTTTGCGAGTATAGCCGGTTCATGACTAGCTTCTCCATGCCTTCACGGGCGTTATCGAACTCGGCGTCTGACACATCCGCCCAGACATCACAGGCCATCATCTTGTTGGCGATGAAAGCCAGAAAGTCGCCAATAATTTTGACCTGCTCGTGCACCATCCATTGTTTCTTGCCGAATTCTGATAAGAAGGATTTCAGGTATCTTGCCACAGGATCAGCCTTTTTGTTTCGCAACTGCTCCAGGAAGCGATGGAAGTCAAATGGAAGTGAAGATTCGGGCTCGGGTTCCGGTGGAGGCGGTCGATGCATGGAAAGATGAGGAGACGTAGGTGACTTGATACTAGACGGACGACGGTCCTCCATCGTCGACTTCATGAGAGCACTGTCTTTGGGGGGTACCGGCGGACCTTGGCCGTCTGCATTTTGTTCCGGCGTTCGATCGCTGATGGGTGATTTCGTGGATATATGAAGCGCATTCAGCTCCTGAAGCTGATTTGAAGTAGACCGAGACAACGGTTCCAGGCTGGAGTTTCGGGGGGGATGTTGAACGGGACCGGCAAACATGGGAGAGGTAATCTCCAGTCTTGGTGACATGACTTCCTCAGCGTCTGGGCCACCGCCTCCTTCACTGAATTGTTCCATGATGCTCTGGATCTCGGACCTCGAGCCGCCATCCTGCTCGTCCTCGCTCGTGTACTTGTGATCCTCGTCTGCTCCATCGAGTCTGGAGTTGGAGATGTCGTCGAAGCGATCAGATCTGGCCGCCGAAGACGGGGTACGTGAGGGGGGCTGCGAGGTAGCTGGAGTGGCTGGAGTCGGATCGATGTAAGATGGCTGCTCAGCAGTGAGGTATTGGGTGGCATCGTGGTCCACCTGATCCGTCTCCTGAGGCGAGGGTTTTATGGTGGCCACAGATGACTCGATCGCTTCTCCCATGTCTTGATTGGCTGAACTCAAAGGTTCGAACACGCGCTGCTTTTCGGACGCACTTGCCTGAGACGATCCGGAAGCTTGATGGACATTCAGATATCCGGTCTTGTCTTGGTTATCGGGCGCTACCCTCGTGCTTGATGGGGCCGACGAGTCCTGCTCACAGATTGGAGCATGGTGCTTCTCGTGCGAGGGAGTTACCGAGGCAGCATGTTGGCTAGACACTCCGGGGCCTGTGGAGTTCTCCGGGGGCGACATCCACAGCGTCGGTGCGTGTCGTGCCTCTCACGCAGTCTCGAAGCGGAAAGATACGTCAATGGGTTTACTGAGGCGATGGCCTGACATGTGCTTCGAGTCGAGCGAGATGGGCAAATCGCGCAGCTTGTCCGATCTTGTGAGCCAGCACCGGGCTGCCAAATCTTGAGGTACAAGACTTTGGCGAGGGTTTCCTGATCTGTGGTCGTCGACTGCCGAGGCGATCTGAGGCGAAGAAGTTGGCCGCTCGAGGTGTGCCGCTCGAGGTGTGCGGCCCGGGTGTCGTTGTGGTTGCGCATCGAGTCCAGCCAGCACCTCGTGGGTCTCGTGGTGGTCAGCATGGTCAGCGTGGTCAGCGTGGTTAGGTGCGGCTTGGCAGCGCCTTCCCTCCCGCCCGCCATTCGTCGCGCGAGCCCAATGCCGAGCTTCTCCGACCTCTCTCATCAATCGTTCAAGAGAATGCCGTGCCCGACCCTGTGATCCCCCTTGCCATTCTCTGAGAAGCCCCAAAATCGAAAAGTATTACCGTTCTACTCACTCATTGGCAATGCTGGGTTCAACTCACTCCGGGCTCTCCTTTGAGCTGCCGATTCTGCCTCTAGTCGTCGCACAAGACACGAGTGGAAAGCAATCACTTCACACTTTTATTCGGCCACTCTCCGCGGCGCCCATCTTTTACTGATTGTTTCTCTTTGCATCTGCATCCATCACAAGAACATGGCACAATGAAAGTTTATAGCAGGGCGCTGTCTATGCACTTCTTGGCTGATGAGATGTAAAATCATTGCGCTCCGTCGAGGAGGTGAAGTGCGCAAATGCGTTTTATCATCGACAACGTGACATCATGCGATACCCTTGCAACCATTGGCTTCCCGAATCTTTGAAACGAAGCGCTGGATCAGGGCTATCTGTCGTGAAGTGGCAAACACTTCTCCATGGGAATGAACATTGTTGGCAGCTCAGTCTCGTCTATGATGTGGCATGCTGGCCAACACTGAAATGCATGAGTGGACATCTTGACTCTAGGCCAAATGAGTAAAAAAGGAAATGGACATCGAGAAAAGATGGCATCGCAGACATCTGTCAGCAGCTTGCCGATGACTACTGCGGCCCTCATGATATCCTCATGTGGTCCCCCTTTTTCAACCTCAGTGACCAGGACCATAAATGTTCTGCTCCTCTGCATCGCGTCGACTCGACGAAGAGCACAAGCCCCATCTTGAACCCAGCCCTCATTTAGTTCTTCATCACGTCGTCAGATCTTTCGTGAACACAGGGTGTCTCAGAACGGGGTACAAGGAGTGGATGTTTGGTAAGAAAAGCACTGCTGACGATATATTTCTGAGCGAAACACTATGCCGTTGGTCTGGAGATCGGGCTCGCCGGATTGTGAGGAATCCCAAATTTCTAGAGGAAAAAGCCATGCCCTTGATGCTTTCGATGAAGAGCCCGTGAATAGCGATACTGACAGCTTCATTTGTTTGACCAACCTCGACTTATCGCGCAAGTCCAGATATTTGGACCAGTCGCAGAGTATGTGTAATCCGTCGACCTGCGAATGCCTGAAGGAAAAGAGGGAGCCAAGTCTTCGAGCGCGCGAGTCTCCCGTTGTAAGCTAAAATGACGAAGCTCTTTGCTCACTGTTCGTTCTCCCAACATAGGAGCCATATGAATATAGAAGAGCGGACGACTATGAACTGTCATCATCACAATAGTCGCATTTGGAAGCGAGATCAACCGACTGCTGGAGAAGATGCTGTTCACGACGTCTCCAAGAGTACGTCTGGTCTTGGGTCACAGTCCCAAATTCTTTTCAATGGCAGCACCGGACGGCTGAATTTGAATAATGACGTTACATTAGCAGATAAAATTTCTTCTCACGGCTGTCTCAGATGCTTTCAAATTTCGTCGTCTTACCCCAGCGGCAATTTGCTGTTAAAGAAAACATGCAACACGTCAAACGTTAGCATGCCGCGTTCCGGTCTGCCGTGCAAACCATTCCGTTCCCAAATGGGTTGGCAAGACTGAAAATGCCCTCCAATGACTGATCCTTTCCGAACCCATGGTCGTCGTATCGGAGAGTCCCGTCTTCCTTACCGGCGACTTTGCCTCATTTTTCAGTCCATGGCTCTATACCTCGTGCGCCGACGGTCAGGGATGGGGAGATCAAATCCACCCGGCCTCACGTGAACCAAGAACACCCCCCAAGGGCTCTGCCGTGTGAAGAGTCGCATCTGAGGGTGGCCAAAGTCAATAGGTGGAAAAAAACAGGCAGGGCAAGAAGAAGAAGAAGGGGGGAAAAAGAGGTTATCAGAGACAGGCCACAGCCTTCCATTACGAGGCAGACGTGAAGCTGTCATGAGCGCCTCAAGAGTCGGCCCCGTTGAAACTACCACTCAAAGCAACACGCATCGATGTACGAGTATTCCGTCATTTGCTGACTCTGCTGATGCTTTGCCCGAGGTCTCGCCGGTGCGTGAGAGAACTGCGTTCGGTGGGGGTGACTCGGCCGGAACAAGACAGAAACAAGCCCCGTGACGAGCCCACGCAGCTGACACGATTGGCGACGTCGGACTTGGCGGCCACTTCGGGCTCCCAGACCAGCAGGCTTGGGACAATGACGACAACCATCATTTAGACCGACCCTCACACATGGCAGTGCATGAACAGACACTCCACGCTGACGACCCTCACACATGGCAGTGCATGAATAGACACTCCACGCTGAAGCAGTCAATCTTTCTGATGGAATCATGATACACACGTGCGATGAGTCGCCCAACAAGGCATAGTCACGGCCCCCACCTGTCACACGCACTGCACACATGTCATCCTGCCGTGCCAGGAACAAATGATGGCACAGTTGAATTTTTCATCGACATACAAACGTAATGGATACGAGGTGTATGAGAAGAGGGTGTATCGGATCATGCCCGTCCAAGATGCTTCTACTTCTAACGCCTGTAAAACGCCAACGCCAGTTTGATCCATCATCAACATGTCAGAGCAGTGCATCTACAACGCAATTGCCCCCCTTCTCTTTTCCCGTACATGGAGGAGTCCTTGAAGCCCACAAAAGACAAGGAAGGCCTGAAGTCGAGAACCTGTAAGCAGAGTCATCTTTCGGGCGAAAAGGGAGCGGGAAGAATGAACGTACAGCATAGACAATGACGGCGGTGAAGATGGTCCCGGCCACAGCCTTGCCCTGTTCCGGTGTTGGATCGGAGTCGCCTCCGACAAATTCCTCATGACCACCGCGATAGAGACTGGCTAGAACACTGAGGATGATTATGGCGAAAACGGAAATGATGGTGCTGCACGTGAAGAGGGGAGACAATGAGGGCTCGCTGTCAGTTTGCGAACATGGCAATAGCCTCAACCGAAAGGGGAGGGGGGGCGTGGAAAGCGTACCACGACCATGCGTGCA
Source organism: Aschersonia sp. MBC 735 (assembly GCA_030783925.1). Lineage (NCBI taxonomy): Eukaryota > Fungi > Ascomycota > Sordariomycetes > Hypocreales > Clavicipitaceae > Aschersonia > Aschersonia sp. MBC 735. The sequence goes on along the minus strand of JARJRV010000122.1, from coordinate 61,385 downwards.
TGGCACTGACGACGGGCTTCATGGTGACGAATATCCGGCGCGAGCTTCTGTCGTCCTGGCTCATGAATCAAGGGGGGGTCCGCGTCTTTTTCTGCCTGGGCGGAGAGGCACGTCCGTTGATCGTCGAGATGATGTTCTCGACTCTGGTAATGGACTGTTGGGTTCCGTTATGAGATACGTAAGCACGGTAATTTTTTCATGGTGCCTGAAGAATCAGGCCGCTGCCCGTGTGTCAGCAGTTCACCAGCCGCAACTCCAGCCACACGGCTGTCAGCTTAGCCACGTGATGCATGTAAATTGGCTACAACCCCCTGCCTCTGACGCAGATGGTACGGAGTACGGAGTGCAGTGGCCACACGTTTGTGTGCATATTGCGGCCCCCGCCTTGGCTACATCTTTAAAACAAATGACTCCGAGATTGCCCGTGCGATTGATTGTGCCCGCATAATGCGCGAGATCTATTTCTATCAGTGACTATTTGCAAATGGTTCTGGCGATTCAAACGAGACGGCGAGTGGCTTGTCATCGTCTCTATTGCGAGGCTTATGGCCTTCCCAGCCTGAAAAGCAACATCGCCCGAGCTTGCAGACTGCCGAAGAGACGGGGGAGGGGCATGAGGAAGGGGCCCTACGTTTGGCAGAGTAAAAAATCATCTCAACTCACGCGCAGTCGATGATTTAGTGTCGTGGACCTGGCCAATCGCTCTTTTCCAGAAAGACACATCAAAAGATTCTTCTTGGCAGCAAGGGTCTGGCACCAAGACACCCAAAGCGGTCCCGAGGCGACGACATAGTATATCCAGTACGTTCGGAGTCCTTTACCACATCAAGTAATCATTGCTGTAGAGAAGATAGCCCCTGAACCTCTGGCTTGACTCTACGTCGCAGGGGACATCCTGATCGTCGTCGTAGATTTGTATATCGTAGTTCTTGAGTAGTCCGGTGGCCAGGGGTTCTACACTATTAGATCCAGAACTCACGATATAGTTCAATGCCACGGGAATGCGGCGTGTTGAAGTCTGCCAGGCGAGTATTTTACCCATGCTTCTGGGCTCACCAAGGGCCCCGCCCTGCCTGCTTCCCTGTGCGATTAATATCAGGGGGGCCTGCCCCGCTCGGAGTGGAGACGGCTGCTACGACCGTCTGACCTCGTTGTTGGCTCCTGCCTTCGCACCTTTGTCATGCACACGGTCGTGAGAGAAACCATCTCATATGTGCTTCTCCGGCTTCCATGACCAACTTGTTTCACGCCAGGTCGGCCTGGCCGTGATGTAACCCCAAACGACGCCCCCCTCGGCCGTTGCTTCCGGCCTTCTGCGGTGCCAGCCAAGTCGAGCCGCGCAGAACTTGACTGCTTGGCATCCCGAGTGGCCGGTCATGGCTGGTTTTCACCGCGAGCAGCACACGAGGCCCTCGCACAACCGACTGGGTGGTAGGTGTGCGATTGAATTGTGAGCCTCATGACTGCGAGCTGTCGAGCCTTTGACCGACTGACAGACAGTACTTCTGGGCCAGAAGGCTGTGCTGTTTGCACCATCGTCACAGAAACAACAGACCGTAAGGCTGTGCTGTTGACCTGAAACCCCGGCTTGTGTACCTGCTACTGCTGCACGGCAATGACGGCCGTGTGCGCAGAGTAAACACAGATAACAGCGGCGCCGCGACTCGGCATTGGTCAGCCAGGCAGAGCCAAATGATGGGCGGTGCCCCATGTTCGCAAGGAAAAAAAACGTGCGAAAATCCTGAAACGCAATCGGCCGCCAGATCTGAGAGCGCGTCCAATCACCGAGGAAGCCCTCAAGCCACGCAGATTTTCCCGCCCACCTCCGGGGCAGCCACGGACCTGATGACCACCGTCCGGCTCACGATGCCGACAGTGACTGCGTTCTGCGTTTCCAAAAGACGTGTCCAACGGAAGTCGAGGGCCGGTCAGCTCACCAAGAGACCCGACGTCTCACGACGACGAATCGCTGGCTAGCCCTTTACCACCAATCCAGCCGTCTCACCAGTACGAATCAGAATGGAATCAGATTAAATGACTTGCCGCCCAGCCGCCATGATTCGTTCGCCCATCACATCACCACCGCCCAGAGGTCCAGGGACGCATGGCCTCGCTCGGATATGCGAGAGCCCGCGAACGTATGCCATAATGCACCCCCCACACCCCTCTCCTCCATTCCTTCCCCTTGTTTGAAAATGTTTCCCCAGTCTTGCACCGCCAAGTGAATCGTGAGGCTTGTTTCTTTACGTGACTCTCGGCTTTCATCCGGTCAGTCTACACACCATGGCTAGGCGTGTCAAGATTTCTTCCAAGTACAACCCTTACCGTTTCGACGCGACAAGAAACAAGCAGTATGCGCCATGCCTTGAGGGCGCGTATTCTCCCAGACCCCACTTGCTGTCATTCATCACGAGTCTTCAGACTTCTTCTCCCCCTTGGCCCCCTACTCATATATCTCAGATCTTTTGTTTCAATGTGTCAGTCTCTAAGCTGGTTTCATACCACGTCCTGATCGTTGCTTGTATATAACTTGTCAAGCCGCCTCTTTTCCTCGGTGCGACTCTGGCAAGTGTCTTCAGCCGCGCTTCTCACCAAGTCTCAAAGCTCCAATCTCGTACTGCGACTAGGTTACGGCACACTTCCTCACACATCTTCACAATATGCGATCTGTCGACGTAGCAGTAGCCCTGGCGGCATTCGCCCGGAGCTGCGTGGCCGCCGAAGCTGCGGCAGTCTCGTTCAACAACCCCGACGTCACCTACATGGCCACGCTGCCTGACCAGCCCTTCAGCAGCGTGTCGGGACTCACTGGAAATGTCAAAGGCACCATGATGGCCTCGCCGGGACCCAACGGTGTCGGTGTCGAGTTCACAGTAAACTTTTCAAACTTGCCCAAGGAGGGAGGACCTTTCAGTGAGTACCAACAGGACGGGAAGAAGTATCTAGCTCTCCGCTTCCACAGCGTGCTGACTCCAGAACTCTAGCCTACCATCTTCACGTCAACTCAGCCCTCAACGGCAACTGCACGTCCACAGGCGCGCATCTGGACCCTGAGAACCGTGGCGAACAACCGCCTTGCGATCCCAGCAACATGTCCACCTGCCAGGTCGGCGACTTGGCTGGCAAGTACGGAAAAATCACATCCGACCCCTTCACCGCCAAGTACGTTGATAACTTCGCCTCGCTGCGAGAAGGCACCGCCGCCTTCTTCGGCAATCGGTCCTTCGTTATCCATCTCGCCAACAGCACGCGCGTTACCTGCGCCAACTTTGTTTCGCAGGCGAGTTCGCCAAACTGCGGAGGACCCCCAGGTACACCAATGCCCGGCACTGGTGTTACTCCTCCAAACGGCGCCGTGCCGCCGCCGTCAGTCCCGGTCTCTCCTTCTCCGGGAAGCAACACCTCCGTGCCCGTGCCCAAGCCCATCGGCACCGGCAACGGCACCGGCAACGGCACACGAGCCCCTGCTCCCATCGGCTCACAAGTCAACTCGTCCAGAGGCGGGACTGTCACCGCTGCAGCTGATGCCGTCTCGCCCGGAGTCTGGACATGGCTCGCTGTCGTGCCGTTGTTGGCGCTCCTCAGTCTGTGATGAAAGGTGTTGAGAGAGAGCTGTAAAACTGAGAGCTGTAAAACTGAGAGCTGTAAAACTGTGTGTCAAGACAATTATACCCCGCATCAGAAGATAAACGATGATACAAAAATTAGAGAAAAGAGGGCTGGTGTACGGTAATGACTTTTTCTTTCTTTTTGTGTTTTTGGGCGCACAGGGAACAAGGTTGGGTTTTCCTTCTCCGCCGTTTCCCTCTTTCGGCGTGTGTAATCGAATTGGGGTTCACTCAATCATTGTAGCTTCTATACAGCGCTAGTCTCGCTGAAAACATAGCATTTCATCGTCAAGTCGATTTTTACTTGTACATATGACCTGTGACTTGTCGTGGTGTATGCCCGTCTTGTGGTTTGCAGTTCGCCATTTCCCGCCCACCCGCACTATCAACCATGGCTGTCATGCATGATTCGTCCGGTGGAAGAAGAAGTGCTCCCTGCCTCCCTCCTATGCAGTATTACGGTAGCTGTTGGATAAATACGCCCCAAAATTGAAGCGGCCCAACGCGAGAGTATTGACAGGTGTTATGGCTATAATACATGCTCGGCGATTCCTTGAATGAGAGGAGTTTTCCTTTTTTGGGGGGGGAAGGGGGGGTTCGCTTCTCCTTTCCCCCGCAAGCAACTTGGTCTTATTTCTTCTCGGCCGCGTCCTCAAACACGTTGAGGCCCAGACCCTCCGAATCCAGCATCAGCCTGTTCTTGGCGCCCGACTCCTGCAGCTGCTGGGCGATCAAGCGTGCGTTCTCAATCTTTTTGAGCTCGACGTACGACTTGCTCTTCTTGATGGCCTCGCCAATGAGCTCGGCCGACCGCGCCTCACCCTGCGCCTTGACCACCATGGCCTGCTTCTCCTGCCGAGCCTTGTCGACGATGAAAGCCGCCCGCTGGGCCTCCTGCTGCGCAACCTGCTTGGCCTCTACGGCGGCAGTGAACTCGGGAGAAAACGCAAGGTGCTGATGACGCCCCGCCGCGGCATTAGCTTTGTTCTTTCTCCAGTGTAAAGCCACGGGTACCAACTCACCGTGAGGGAAACATCATCCAGCACGATGTTGAAGCGCGCGGCCCTCCTCGCCAAGTTCTCCCTGACCAGTTTCGCCACCATCTCTCTCTGCGTAATGAGCTGACTGGCATTGAACTGGGCCACCACGCTCTTCAGCACCTCGTTCACAATGGACGGCAGCACACGCTCGTCGTAGTCGGCGCCCAGCGTCCTATATATCTGCGGCAGCGCATCGACCTGCGGCCTCGACAGCACCCTGCACGTGATATTGACCATCTGCAAGTCCTTCGTGCCCGTGAGCGACGCCACGTTGCGCGGCCTCGCTCGCACGTCATACACAATCGGCGTCTCGAACCACGGAATATTAATGTGTGTGCCTGACCCGTCAGCGTCGACCAGCTAGCTACCCCCGCCCACAACACCACGTACCTTCGTTGTAGATCTCTTTGCTGACGCCCCCTATCCTCGTGTACTTGATGGCGCGGTGCCCTCCGTCCACGTTGAAGAGGGAGTTGGACAGCACGTACGCTCCCCCCGCGAGGAGCATGCCGGCGACCAAGGCGCCACTGGCGCCACGGGGGACTTGAGGCGGGCCACCGCCAGGTCGGCCGCGGGTCTGCATCTGGCGCAGACGCCGCATAGCCTCCTCTTGCCAGTTGTTCTGCCCGGACATTGTGCCGTTTCTTTGGGGGGGTGGTGTCGAGGTGGTGGTGGTGCTGGGTTGGAGCTTCAAGGAAGTGAAAGAAAGCAGTTACGATGTGCTGCTGACTGACGTGGTTGTGGTTCGGGCGGAGCTGTGTGGCGCTAGGCCCAAATGGGAGGGGGAGGCTTTTTCGCTGACTTCATGAGTAGCTTTGATTGGGTCGAGAGGAGCTTCGGTCTTCGTCGGGGTGCTCCGCGTCTCATCTGCAACGCGCATCTTTTGGCAGCAAACGACTTGGGCAGCGGATCAACACAACTCAAATTCACCGTATGAACGGTACGATAGCTGGAGGATCTGCCAAGTACCACTGTCTTTGGATTCATACGCAAGCCATCACGCATACATATATCCCGAGAACATCCAGGTTGTGTCAGTCGGGACACCCTTGATTGACGTAAATTCTTCATTATTCAACCTCGTTCTGGTCTGCGTATCGAACGGTCAGACACTGGAAAATCCGTTGTCTTGACACGTCAAACAGTGTGCCACGCCTTTCACGGCGCCAACGCAATCTGTATCACCTCGCTGCTGCTGCATCTCGGCGGTTTCCTCGCATAGCCTCGAAGCATCCGAAAAGCAGCCTTGCAGCCTCTCCCCTCTTCCATGACTGCGTGCACTCCATCCAGGCACTTGCTCGCCTCCGTCATGGCTTCTCCTGTTGTCACAGTATCGGCCAGCCGCAATTTGCCGGCAACACGCTCCATCTCGCACCTAAGGAGCCATCGCTCCCAGCTCCACCCGCCCGCGATGCTGCAGACGCTGGCGATGTCTTCACTGCTGCCCATCATTTCCGTTCGCCTTGCAGGTGACGCCTTTTGCTGCGTGTGGCCTTGTTCCTGAGTTGACGGACCGGTCGTTCTCATTTTCGCACCCAATGGAAGACACAACCACGCTCGACGGATCTCACTGAAGCCAGCTCTGGCCAATCGGCTCAGCCACAGCTTGGATGGACTTGGATCGTAGCCAAGCGTCTTGAGTACGAAACCAAACTCGACACTCTTGGCCAGGCCAAGTGGTCCCGCGTTGATGATGTCTGAGTCCATGATTGAGAACTCCAGGTAGCCACCAGGTTTTAGCACTCGCATGCACTCGCTGAGGCAGCTCTCCCACTCGTCCTCGCCATTTTCGCCGATCAACTTGAGCACGCCATGGAGCTCGCGAGCAGATATCAAATCGAACTGCTCGTCGGCAAAGGGAAGCTTGCTCAGGCGTTTGACGGCCACTTGTCTGTGGTTGGGAGGGCCGCGGATATTTGCATTCGACATCTGCCGTATGGCTTTGGTGGTGACAGTGTAAATCTTGGCATTCGGATATTGTAGCGCGCAGTGCCAGGCCCAGTCGCAGACGGCTTGACCACCGAGGTCGAGGATCCGGGCTCGCTCGTGCATTACGTCTTCGCCGCGTGGAGGCGTGTCCAAGGTGAGCCGTGCCAATCTCCCCGTCACAGGAGCAGAGATGAGGCGGCCACCGTTGAGGAATTTGAGCGATGCCACGTGCCAAGTTGACATGGCCATCTGGCTCATAGCCTCATGTTCCTTATCTTTGCGTAGCTTGTCATGGTCGTCGGTAAGGACAAGATCACCATGCGACACGTTTGCGTTGAGCCTCTGTTTGGCAGATTGAGGGACAACAGTGAGCTGATACTTGCCAAGAAGCTGGTTGCAATGATCTCTGCAGAGTACTGCTCGCTGGGTCTGGAGTGCTTCAAATCGACAAAGCTGCTGCACAAACATGTCTCGAAGCTGTGTGCCGACAGCGCATTCTTGGAACGCCCGATAGTAGGCTGATTCTCTTCTGGAAAATCGCGATGGCACGGGTGTCGGATGCGATATGGCGGTGATGACACTGGAAAATTGCACCACCTGCTGTTTGGCCTCAACACCAGGCTCTATTGGCTCCCGACCTCCTGATGACTGTCCTGCGACCATTTCCTCATCATAGAGTTCATCAGTCGATTCGACAGCAATGTCGTGCGGACCACCATCGACCCCTCTAAGAGAGTTTCTCTGCGCGGCCAGCCATAATTCAGTACGATCCAGCTTGGATCGATTCACTAACTGCTGCTTCCAAAGGTAGCTGAGGTCAGGTCCTGTAGGTAACTCGGCGAGCGGCTCTTGATAGTCGAATGATGTGGACGGCTTGATCGTTTCCCAAGAGCTATCCGATTCATGGCGAGGAACGAGAGGTCTCGCAGCGGGCATGCTGTTCGTAACACCATCCCCGTTCAGCGTTATCTCGACAACCTGCTCAACAGGCGTAGACGACAGCGGGTGTAGGCTGACACTGCGATAGAAAACCTCGGCAGAGTCTCGTCGCTTAGAAACAGGTGGTGTGGACGTCTTGACATTCCATGGACAGCGGTAGAACTGCTCCGCTGTGGTCGAAGTCGGCGGAAGTACCTCGACAGGAGACTTGCTAGATGGGTGCCAGGTGGATCTGGTTTGGGGAGAGAGTCCGGAGGAAAATCCACTGGGAGACGGAATGTCCAAGCGAGTCAGACTCGCGAAAGACCGTCGATTCGAGCTGGGCGCCCAGCTTTGGCCCTGTGTTTCCTGAGCGGTAAACAGTGACGGTAGTCGCGGTGACTGCTGTCGCATCTCTGTGACATTTTGGACAACAGCTGTCGAGGCAGCATCAATTTCCCCTGCAGGGTGCGCGAGTATGTCATCTTCTCCACGTGAAAGAGCATGGAGAGTCGCCAAGGCATCGGGTTGGAGGAGAACGCCGGCCCATTTCTCTGCAACGGTCTGTCCATCGTCAACTGGCGTAGGCGGCGAGCTCAGGGCTGCCAAATGTTCCGACGACAGACTGCCATCCAAAGAGGGAGGCGCAGAAATAGCTGGGACTTCTAGGGCTTGCTGTTCACCCATGAAGTTCATTTGAGCGGGTGACATTGACAGTTGAGCAGAGGGGGTGACTGGAACCGGAGAGACGAGTTTCTTGAGTTCTCCTATTGCAGGGAAAACTCCTGGGCTATTGTCAGAACTGACTGGGATTTCAAGTCGTGTCGGATGCCCGATCGTTTGCTGGCTCCCAAGGCGGACGGGTTTTGTGTTGCCGGACACTGGCGGTCGGTTGAATCGCGATGCACCATTATCTTCATCCTCGTCGGACACATCGTAAAGATCTTCAAACACAGTATTTTCCGTCGCCACACTAGCTCGATGCCACAAGTCGGAGGATGCTGTAGGAGTAGTGTCACCTGATGATATTGTGGATGGCGATGAAGGCAGGACCGGAGCCGAAAGATAATGAATTGCCCTTGGCGTGGGGAAGTCATCGCTCATGGGCGACAACCACGCCTCAATCTCCAGGAAAGACGCTTTGCCCCGCGCATTTGGGTGCTCCATCGTCGTTTGGTTTTCTCTGCCATCATCACTGTCTTCCTCTATTATTGGATTAAGTTGTCGCTTTGGCCCTCGTCCCAGCGAGGTCTCACGAGTCTGAAAACAGCCCAAGGGTTCTCGAACAGCGTTTGCCATTTCGACAATGGTTCGCGCCTTGTCTCTACCGGAGAAGACACCCCTTTTCAAACTATTTCCCGCCGCACACGAAAGATTCAAGATGATTGGAGTGAGAGTTATATCGACGGCCGGCGTCGAAAGTTGGATGTGAAAATTACAGGTCGCCTCGATCAACGGGCATCACCTGGACCTACTTTGAAAAGAAAGAGTTGAAGCGTAGATGACAGAAAAGGGGAACCAGAATCCAGACACAAGGCGGGTAACGCGGGGAGGGCAGCATCCTTATGACGGATGCTCGACGAGTTGGGCGGGAAGGCAGTGCAGCCAGCGGCTACCAGACAGACACATGGCGGTCAGTAGAAGAGGTCGCCAGCTGCATTGTGACTCTCGGAAGCGACCCAGGCCTATTGCTGCCGCATGCGGGCCATGCCACTCGAACGTGGCTGACTTGGATGACAACGGTTCTTGCACAGCGAACAAGGGAACCATGTCGTGGCCCAGTCTGTCCAGGCTGGGAGTCACCAAACCGTGAGGAGTCCTGAGCCAATGAAGGTCCGGTAAGAGGAGCTAATTTTGGCTGTGCAGACCAAGATACGGCATCATCAAGAACATGCATGCAGGCGCGCGCGACGTGGTGGTGCGTGGCGGCTCTGATTGGATGCGTGTGTCGCCTTTGAGTGGGACACCGTGCCGTCGGCGGCTACGGTGCTCCTTGGCTGCAGATCTGAACTTTTGCCGACATGGGACATGGGATTGACCGACAGGTGGCACGAACGCTGCGCCGTGACCGGCCAGGAGAGATAGTCGGGTAGACTGCTCCGTACGACGGGTCAAGCAGCAAATGAGGCGCATCGCAACTCGCAAGAACGGAATTGTCGGTGTGATGCCTGAGGTAGAGAGATCAGATGTTCAATGGGTAGCTTTGACATCATCCTGCTGTCTGTCGGTGCTTCGCTGCCTGGTGATATTCTGGTGGCTGATGATGTGAGACGACCGTGTGTTGGCTCAACTGACGTTCTGATGAAGATAATTCTGCCTTTACGTACGATATTCGTTGACGGTGTGCGAAGAGAGAGACAATGCCTTTGTGCCTTGTAAGTCAGGCGCGACAGCGAAAGTGGGTTGGCCCTTCACACTTCACAACGTACGGCTCTGGCATCGCTGCCACTGTTGCTGAGGATTTTACAGGTTCATGCATCAATGTTTGCGGCTTAAGTGCCATCCGCCATTGATCAAGTGCATGTCAACCTTTCCCTCACCCAGCCAGAATATGCCAGAATTATCCTCTGAAGTCCCATTATCGCGTGAAAAGGTCTTTGGTTGTGCAGTTCAGCCAAGATCCACCCCACCTTAGCAACCGCATCCAACGAAACCCCGCCATCAGCCATCGACTTTTACCCCGCCACAACATAGTCGGCAATCAGCTCGCGTGAGCTGCTTTGTTTTGCATCTTGCCACAGTCTGCGATGATGGGAGACAATGCTCAACAACAAGATGTCTCGACTGAGCCACAGGCCAGACACGTCGTTTACTGCGGAGGTAAGTAATATTGACTTGCAGTCGCTATTGCTGTCGATGCTGACGTTCCCTTTTTGAAATGTAGTTTGCACTCTGCCGCCGGAGGTGCGTGACCAACCGAAGCCCGCGATCCGTTCCTGCAGCCCTGCTTCAGAATATTTCGAGTGTTGACATATTTCTCGCCCTGCAGTATTGCGAATACGGAGGAACAGTGAGGAAATGCCAGGAATGGCTCGAAAAGAGCCACCGCGAACTCTATGACAGGATCTGGTCGGCAGGTTCGTTTACCACAGCTTCCTCTCTGAGTTCTATCATTGAGCGTACTACTAAACTCGAATTTGGCCGCCTACAGAGGCACTAGAAGCCGCGACCGCATCTCTGTCCGTGGAAGCGCAGAAACGAGCTGCTAAAGACGCTCAGAAAAAAGCCGCCAAGGCAGAAGCCGCCGAGGCTAAGCAAGCCGATAAAATCGCCAACAGTGTCGTTACAATCAAGCGCATCGAGCGAAATAAAAAGAAGTTCGTGACGGCCGTCATTGGCTTGGAGGCCTTCGGTCTCGACTTGAAAAAGGCACGTGTGGAGTTAGGCCCAGCCATTGATCTTTCTTCGGTGCTAATCGGCATCGTTGCAGGTTGCTAAAGATCTCGGAAAGAAGTTTGCCACGGGATCATCCGTGACCAAAGTCCCTAGCGGAGGTGAAGAGATTGTCGTGCAAGGTGATGTTAGTGATGAGTTGGAAGAGTTCATACTGGAGAAGTACAAGGAGATACCCGAGGACAACATTGAACTTGTGGATGATAAAAAGAAGAAAAAGGCGACGTGAAGAACGCCTGCACATCAATACAACATCGATTCTGCCTAGAATTTTCCAAATTATAACCAGTCTTTGCATTTCATCATTACGAATTCGTAAGCCCGCCTGAGGCCGACCATCGTCAATTGGCCTGGACTAGGCGGAGACAACAAAGGGGGCCGTTCACTTGTTGTTTGATGACACGGCTATCCTCTTTTGCGCAACACCCTACCGCTGGCATTCGGTACAGCCGGCGTGGCTGACGACTTAGTAGCTGCCGTCACTTTCTTGGTGCCCCCAGTGACTCCTTTACGTATCGTCCCCATGACGTTTGCTCTTGTTGATGACGTGCCTTTTTTGGTGGCAGTGCTGGGTTTTCTGACCACAGTTCCTGCACTGCCATCACTGGTCTCACTCATGTCACTAACGCGGCGAGCAGTGCGTGTAGCAGGACGAGGGGCCGTGGCCCTAGCGGCAGTCGTTGCCGCCAGGCGTCGGGTTCTCGGTGCTGTCGTAGTTCCCGAGGACGCCGAGCTCGACTCGGACGTTGTGGTGACCGTCCTTGTTCCTCTCGTGCGAGAGGCCTTGGCCTTTTCCACCAGGCTGGACAAGACATTGGTGGCAGTAGCCGCTGATCGCGAGATACTTATTACTTTGGAAGGAGAGAAGTTTCGAGCAGGATGCGACTTTATCGGCGATGGAGGGCGATCTCTGTTCGCTAGACGGGCGTTCGAAGACGTGGGTGAGAGCACTTGGTTCGGTCTGATGCGACTGGCACCCTGCTGAGGAGCACGAGCGCGCTTCTTAGGTCCATCCATATTTTCAACGTCGTTCTCCTTGTCACCAGAATTTCCCGTGCTGCTAAACATGTTAATGACCGAAGACAAATTCGCGCGATCAATCGCGCAGCAAAGCGTAGCTCCGTACCTTGTCCGCTTGTAGACCCGACCTGCGGCTCGTTTCTGAGCGCTGAGAGCTTGACGAGAGCTGGACTGAGGCGTGTCTTTGGCAGGCACCGGTGGGGGTTTGATTGCCGTCAGGCTCTGTTCCTGCGCCGCGTACTTTTGCAAAAGGTCGCCCATTTTCAGCTTTCTGAGGGCCATGGGAATGCGATTTATCCTAATCTCGATCCTTGATCGGAGCCCTTGAGCTTGCAGCTGGTATTGCGCTCGGAGACGTCTGGCGCGTTCGGTGACTGCGCAAACACTTAGCAAAAGACTGTCGCGTGAGAGGGCCGCGCAAATGCTTACCCTCCAATTGAAGGTTATCAACGAGCGCTTGCTTCTGTTGTGCACTAATGCCCATTTTGCGCTTCTTGATCGGACTTCTGTCGTGGTTTGTCGATGGGCTCTTGACTGGAACCTTGATGCCCGTGGCCGCGCCCGAGGGATCGGAAGTCGCAATCGACCGATCTGATATCCTCTTCCTGCTCCTACCGGCAGCCATTTCTGATTGCTGTCTTGAGTGTACAAAGAATAATCGAGCACCGATGCAGCTGATAGAAATTCTCGCCAGGGTCGTCAGGGTCAAAAGCTGTGATGAAATGGTTCGGTTTGAGCTCCTGTCGCGCTGCAATTGTCCAGTGAGCGGCTGTGGGAGTAAACAAACCAGGCCGTTTAGGACGGGAAGGTGCAATAGACCCGGTATTACGTGAGGGCGGCGCACTAAAAACACGCACCACCCCAGAAATTAAATGCGTGTCACCCCCTAAGCCGATCCTGTCGGGCGATCCACACAGTCGACCTCACCATTTTGGGCGAGCGACACAGCGTAAGACAAGATGTCCTGATTGAGCCCTCAGGTAGGAGTTTCGAACTGCACATGGCTGAACCCCTCTTCTCTTCGAAAACGCCAACCCTCTCAGATGGTTTTCTGAGGCGATCATCGCTTCATTATATCGACGCTGCCTGGGCGCCTAGGTACTCAGCCTTGCCCCCAAAATGATGGGTTGGCAAGATCGAAGTGCCAAGTTAGCATAAAATATGGACGCACTGAGGCGTAGGGCCTCGAAGTCTGCCCACGTCTTGTGTTTCAGGCATCAGAAATCGAGATCAGTATCCTTGAGCGATGTGGAGGGATGTAATAGAAGATGGCCTGGTTTGACGAAGTAGTTGTCTGCATATTGACTTTTAAATGTTGCAGTTGCAACAGATTACTTTACGATAGCTGGGGCAAACAGAACAGCCGTGGGCTTTCATCGGCACCTTCCATCCACAGAGTGAGCTTGCCGTGACAGGCCCCACTTTAGCGTGAACCCGACAGGGGACCGGTGAAGGCTGAAGCAGTCTTACGTCGTGCTTTGGTTGTCGAAGCTCAGCGAGTTGCTGGGGCTATCGTCTTCGCAACCACCAAAATTGCCCGACTTCATCTCTCGAGAAGCAGCCACTCTGAAGCCATTCTGCCCAGCAAACCCTTTCGTCATCCTGTTGGCAGCTCGCAGTCTCAAGCCCAGACCTCTTCCAGGATCCTCCCCAACATGGTCCTCGAGGCTGTAATGGTTGTCGTGGACAACAGTGAAAGCAGCAGAAATGGTGACTACCAGCCGACCCGATTCGACTCGCAAGTTGATGCCGTCAATGTCCTATTCCAAAGCATCACTCAAGGCAATCCTGAGTCATCGGTCGGCTTGATGAGTATGGGTGGCAAAGGTCCTGAAGTGTTGGTGACCCTCACTACGGAGCAAGGCAAGATTCTGGAAGGTTTACACAGGACTAAGAAGAAGATTGGGGGCTCTTCTCATCTCAAGACTGGTATCCAAGTCGCCACGGTAAGTTCACTGGCCTGTGAGACCGTCATTTGGCCCATTTTGACAATTTCGGACCTAGCTTGCTTTGAAGCACAGACAGAATCGATCTCAACGACAGCGGATCATCGTCTTCGTTTGCTCGCCGATCGAGGAGAAAGAGAAGGAGCTGGCGCAGCTTGCCAAGAAAATGAAAAAGGGAAATATCTCGGTGGACTTTGTTTTGTTCGGCGATCTCGACGAAGACGATACGCAAAAGAAATTACAGACCTTCAATGACGAGGTCAAGAGCAATGATGGTTCGCATCTAGTCATTATCCCACCGAGCAGCAAGCTGCTCAGCGATCAGCTCGTTTCCACGCCTATTCTCTTGGGCGAAGGGGCGCCGGGATCTGGTAGTGGCGGCGGCATGGGTGCCAGCAACGAGGAATTCGAGTTTGGATTCGATCCAGCGATTGAGCCCGAGCTGGCCCTTGCTCTGCGGATGAGCATGGAAGAAGAAAAGGCCAGACAAGAGAAAAAGGCCCGTGAAGAAGAGGAGGCTGCCAAGAAGGTATCACTGGAGGGGGTCAAGGAAGAAGACGAGTCTGGTCCTTCCGGTAGCGGGGGCAAGAAGGATGGTGATGATAAGATGGACACTACATAATGCCACGCGCCAAGACAGTCTGACAGGTGATGTACAACAAGCAACAACCGTGAGGATGGACCATTCAAATGAGAGACATTTAATTCGGTCACGACTAAGAATCGTCCAATGTCCATGCGGCCCCCTTGTGTGTAAACCTTTGAAGGCTCAATATACTGAGAGGCGGTTGTGCGTTCGTCATCGATTGTTTATTTCCCTAATGTAGGACAAGAGTTTCCGGTCAAATATTTCGCAACGAATAGGCATCTCCAGGGAATAGAAGGGATTCTTCATGACGTAATCAGAATAGAGGTCGTAAATCCTCCTCGTGGTCACATCGACATTCGTCTGGGTTGAATCCGTGAAGAGCAAGAACTTGGTGCCCGTCACAGTGTTGAAGCACTGCAGCCGAAAATTCTCCGTCTCCAGCACCTCCAGACCCGAAGAGAGCTCTGGACGATTCAAGATGCCACCGGCTCCCGGAGCAGGCGCAACGGCTTTAATGGGATTGAGCCTCGACGTGATGGCGTGGACACTGGCGGCGGAGCTGTGAGCGCTCATGTACGACTTGCGCCAGCTTCCCTATCGTGAAGGGGAGGGGGGAGATGGGGATGTACGCACCCGTGAAAAGTACCGGCCAGGACGAGGTAGTCGTTTGTGCTGATCTTTTGAAGGCTGCCGTCATGGAAGGTCTTGTTGTAGACTAAGCCCCCGGCTTTGTTGATGATGATGAGGGCGAACACAGTCCTAGGATGCGGTCAATCAAGGACTCTCTGGAATGGCCGTCACCTTGGCGCAGAATATTTCTCTCACATGTTTCCCTCGGCTGCGCGTGATGATCTGTCTCTGGGGGGTTTCGGGCCTCGGTGAGACTCATCGGTCTTGCGCCGCGGCGGCCATTTGAGAGAGTGAGAAGGGTTGGTTCGGTGGAGCAGCGGTAAGTGGTGATACTGGTGAGCGACAAAGCCTCGTCTTAAGCCTCGCGTTACGAAATCACACGTGATGGTTGGACGATGCCTCGATTTGATGCATTCACTGGCGTTTTTAACAGTTCCTGGTTGCTCCGTATCCAAAATATATTCAGATTGCTGGAACATTCACCTCAGGTGGCGTTGAAATCAGTTGTTTTCCCTTGTTAGCCAGCTTGCTGTGGGCAGGCATTCTGCGTCGTTCATCATATACAGGACAGGCACCATGCGCCGAGGAAAGGGGCGCATCGCCGCTGCACGATACACAGTGAACATTCTTTCGAGAGCGCAAGCCGTTCCATGAAAACGTCGAATTTGATTCTCAACTCCGTAAAACACCTGATCGTGAAATGAACATTGGTGCGCGCCGGCCGACTGCTGCACGTAGCTCGCCCGGCCATGCTGAGCCTTGGTGCTTTGCTTTAGGGGCCTAAGGGTACCTGAAGTGGCCCGTCCCTCGCAGCCCCACCGCAAGTGACCCGATACTTCCTTGGACATTTACCTGTAGCCTTCATCTCTAGTACCTGCAATGTACTTTCAGCGCCTAAAGTAGGTGCTGAGAAACTTTGCAGATGCAGTGGAGCACTTAACAACTTTATGTTACCCGCCCATGGAGCCCTCGAAAGTGGCGTCCAGTGAGGGCATAGAGCCTCATCAGTTCCACCGCCAAACCATCTTCCCGCTTGTGCTATTTGTTTCTCGCCCGTCGCGCGACCATCAACAGCTTCTAGCTCCAACCCGCCCACAACGCGCGACTTCGTCGCAATACCTCCCTCGGCAATCCGACTCATTGGCTTCAGCAAGAAGGGATCATCCGAATCCGCCCAGGCCACAGTGTCGAGGTAACGCACAAAACACCGGGACTGCGCCTCGAGACGGCCGTCACCGCGACCAACATGTCGAATCAGAGTTCTCGCCCCAAGCCCCTTCCACCCGGCGAAGAAGAAGCCTCGGAGACGCTGAACCTCGGCGAGTTCCAAAACATCGACACATTGACCTTGTCAGAAGCAGCGCTCGTCTTGAACGCCCTGGTCGCGAAGCGGCGCAATGACCGCAAGAACGTCAACGAGACTGAGTACGTCAGCTTCGTCAGGAGATGAAGAATAAAGACACAATTTGCTGACGGGGATGCTCTTTCTTCTTCTGCGTGGACATGTAGAATGTTGAATGAGACGCTGAATTACCTCGATCATTTCGCCCGCTTTACACAAAAGGAGAATGTCGAAGCTGTCGAGCGCTTGCTCAGCGCACACAAGGACCTAGCCAAATTCGAGCGAGCACAGCTAGGTATGTTGTCCAGAAGCTTTTCTGGTCGTACAACCCTTTCTTGCCACGGAACACTCACACCACTCATCTAGGAACCTTGTGCTGCGGGAACGCCGACGAGGCCAAGACTCTGATACCGTCTCTCGCCGATAAAATAAAAGACGAAGATTTGCAAGATTTGCTCGACGAAATTGCTAAGCTGCAGAACCGGTAGCCAGAACTACCGAACTGGGGTTCTATAATCTTCGTGCGAAGCCTCGTGCATGATTTTGAGGGAACAGGGTTTTTTTCTCTCTCTTTCTGCCTTCTGTCCCTTGTTTCGATACTAGAAAAGATGCTTTAGGAACAGTGCACTTCAGGTAAAAGGAGTTCGTCCGGGGCATTTCTGGCGTACGGTAGGGTTACAATCATATTTCACGAAAAGTTCACGAAGCGCGGGGGAAAAGCAGGGAAAAGCTGCGTCTGCGGATGATAGAATACCTATTTGCATCAAGCAACACGAAATTTTTGTCTTGTATGTCATGCTGTGAACGCTGAAAGCTCGAGATTGGGACGGGACAAATTGTCGCGCGTGTGAGTTGATCAGGTAAAGGGACTTGCCTTCTGTAAGCTTTCTTTGGGGGATGGTCACTGCAAGAACTGGGCGAGACAGAGATGATATTGACGCGAGCGTATAGTTGTTGACTCACATCGTTTCATGGACCGTCCGAAAGGCAGGTCCAGGAGGGGACGTCTCCATTCTCTATCTCAGCTCTGAGCGCGAAGTCGGCGGCCACGTCGTTCCATGCCGGAGCGTGTCTTCTAGGAGCTGAGGAGTTTTCGAAGGAAAAACCTGGGAACTTCTTGTCGGATTGCCACTCGCTGAAGCAGCGCGATATATCAAGTGTACGATATATCACGCGATCGCGGCCGCTGAGCTTTGTTTCAGTAAGCCACACTTTGCTCCCAGGCAAGACCAACAGTTTTAACACGAACAGTTAGGCCTATCTTTTCCCTCTCACAACGAACTTCCACCTGTCTCATTCACAGAACGTAAACCCCCCCTCTCCTCGAAGGACTTCGCCACACATTCTATGCCTTGAACGACTAATCCATTCCCACCTCTCTGTCCCAGAACAGCGACATGACAAGACGTTTTCCTTCACATGTCAAACACCTCTCCCTAGCAGAGATCTCTGATTCTTATCCTGGGCTGACACGTCCCGAGCCAGATCCCGATATTGAGCCCACGGATCTTCGCACGGGCGCGGAGTCAGAGGAGAGACAAGGGCCGTCGCCGACACACGTCGAGCATCGCCATCTGCCCGCTCGATAACGTTGTCCGCCGGTGCCTCCTGCACGCTCACGGCTGGCAATTCCACGGGGGCCATGACCGTGCCGTCCATCTCGAAGGTCCCGCTGTGTGGCCGTTGCGGATACGCAGGCTGATCAGCACGTCCTGTGGTGACGACAAGAGCAAAAAATTAGCCATATCCAGAGGAGAAGCAAGTGATCTTGTCAAGACGTTCAACTCACCACCAAACGGAGCAAACGGGTCGCTCCCGCCCCTGCCATGATATTCGTCCGTCTTCTCATTTCCGCCCAGAGTTTCGGCCTCGCTGGTTGCATCGGCGTTCCCCTCACGGCTCTTCTTCCGCCTTCGTTTCAACACGAGGACCACAACCGCCACGAGGGCCAGGATGACCACTCCGCCTGCGGCCGCGCCCGCAATCGCCCCCGACGACATGCCCGTTGACTGTACGGCAGGCATCCCCGTCACAACTCTGCTTGTCTGCACCGTGACACTGCTCGACGACTCCGTTCCCCCCGTCACAGTGGGCGTAGGAGGAGGAGCCTCGGAGAAAATGACAGTATGTCTCGTGACGGTGACGACGGAATTGTTTGGCACAGTATGTGTGATGCCCGAATCGGTCCTGGTCGAAGACATGACGATGTCTGTCGTCTCTCCGTCCGCTGCATTGCCTCCTCCTTCTCCTTCTTGTCTCTTCAAGTGGTCATCGCGAGGACATGTCGATAACGCGCAAGGGTGTCGCGCGCAACGTCCCATAAACCCGTCACTGGGGTAGACGTAATGACGCTCACTAGCCGAACACAACATTTCTTAACTCCTAGAGTTCAGGAAGGGGGATCAAAAATATAGATAGCAGAAAAACATCCATCCTTTGCGAGTGAATGTTTTACCAAAAAGCAAGGCAATTCTGTCAGTCGAGAAAACACCGAGGGGGGGGACAGAAATGCTGCGGCGGTGCGTGTCACCTGTGATTCACGCAGCAAGGAGGCAATGAATGCGGCAGTCAGGTGCGAGGCATCTGGTGCTTCGTCCCGCCGGCTGCCTGCAGCTGAACAGTTCAGACCAGCCCTCCCACAAACCGCAGCTCCTTCACAGCCGAGAACCCAGACCTGCCAGCTGTCCGCGTGGAACGACTCACAGAAGAAACACTTTCAGCTTGTCGGGCGCTGTGCTTGAGCGATCCTGCAGGTCCTTGGGGACGCGAATTGTGCGGCATGTACTCGTCAGGACAACGTGAGCAAACACTTTGGATGACGGAGGGCCGCTTTGGTACGACGTCTTGTTTGGCACTCGAAACGAGTGAGACCTGGAGAGGAGGGTCTGAAGGCCTACGATGTACCATCACTGCGAGTTTGGCCCATGCAAGGGCATGCATTGCTCAACGCTCTCTAACATGGCTTTGGACGTCATTCTATACACAGGTCTCAAGACCATCATCTTGTCATATGCGTCTTCAAAGGCAAAACGGGTGGGAAGACGAGCTCCTACGGTAGATCAACCATCTACAACTTTTCCAACAACAACCTGCTCCCAGAGTTTCCAACTTGCGAATCCACCTTTTTCTTGCCTTTTTTCTCACCTTCGGAATCCTTGGCAGTCCTTTGCTCTGGCGTCATTTCTGTGGCGGCCTTTTCTAACAGCTTCCTGTTCTTTCTCAATGTCTGCATGAGCGCATCGGAGCCGTCAAAGTCATCGCTCTCGGCCAGTGCGACCACAGTAAAGGAGCTTGGCCCCGTCGCCCACTCAACGATGTGATCCTTAATAAGCGGATACAAGGTGTTTGCAAAGTGAAGTGGCGGATCTGTGGTGACGATCTTGCCGGCAGCCTTGTCAAATCGTCCGCCCTGGATGAGAGACTTAAGCAAGCGCCCACCGAACGGCGTGGCTGAAATATGCGGACGTGCGTTGAGGTCATCCTCGGCAGGCGGTGCATTGAGATCTCCCGCCGCGACTTGAGCAACGGCGTCGAGGGCTTTGCTCTTGTCACCAGTGCCAGAGAGAAGAACGTCCGCAACAAATTGGCATCCGAAGGCGGTGGATGTCAGATCAGCGGCACCTTCTTCAATGGCGGCGATGAGATGTGGCGAGAACGCCGCGACAAGTTCCTGTCTCCGCACATCACTGCCCTTCTTGCTCGTTGTTTTACGAAGCTCATGCGCCTCCTTTAGAAGCTCCAGATCGAACGATAGACTGGCGGGAAACAGAGACCTGGAGAGACCTTCGAACAGGTAGAGGAAAGCAGTCCTGGAATAGGCGTTATTGGCGGCGCCAACGATATTTTGTGTCATTTCTTTTTTGTTGTCCCCAACAAGCTCTGGGAATATTGATTTTGCTGTGAGTTTGGTATCATCAACGACATCGTATGCTGTCAGTATGACATTGTGCGCGTACACATCGCCTGACATAAGCAACCATGTATCCTTGTACGCTTTGAAAAATTGTTTCCTGTCCTTCGCAGAACCGTGCGACATGGCCAAACAGGAGAGTCGGACACCGGACTTGGTGAAAGCCATATTCTTTAGTAGATCACCCGTCTCGTCGCCCTTGATGAGCTCGATGAACTCGCTAAACTCCTCTGTTCCGGGCCGCGTGTTGAGGAAGTATTGCAACATGGCATCATGAAGCATGGTGAAACCAGACATGCGCTTTTGAATGAGAGAGTTGATCATATCTAATAATGACTTCATGATCGGACCGCGTTTGTTGGGTTCCGCCTCGATGATTACTTGGACATCGGCGACAGGCTTGGAGCCTTTGTTCAGCTCCCGGATACTGAATTCAGGGCCATACCACTCTCGCAGCAACACGGCCTTTTGCTCCTGCGTCGCGACAGTACGGTAGACGTCGTCGAGAATCCACGAAGCCTCGGAGTGATTTATGAGTTTGCGGACCTTGCCATAGAAATTGGGTATGATGAGATCACGGATCTCGTCGTCGTTATGTACCAGCAGTTTACCAATAAGGAACTTGGCATACTTGCTTTCGGCAAGCTGTGCATAGCTTCCGTCTAATTCTCGTGCAATCTGTTTTCGCTGGTCCGCGGTAGCGTACTTGATGGCAGTTTGTACGGCACGAACGGCATCATGCTTCAGAACGAAATTCTGACAACGGCCTGTGATGATTCCAAAAAGCTCCTCAACCAATGTCTGTCGCTCGTCTTTGGGAACGTGTGATTTCCTCCTCAGCCGCTCCCAGATCTTCTTGGTGCGTTGGACCTCATCAGCCAGCGGCTTGGCGGCCTTCCGTTCCTGTGCCAATTGCTTTTGCTTCGCATGAGATTCTTTGGAGGAAAGACCGTCTACGGGCCGAGTCAGCATCTCATATCCACCTCATCATCTCGAATAAGAGAACAGGGCAGGAGCAGGACGTGATGGACGAATGATCGGTACTCACTTCGTTCAAAGACACTAGAGGAGTCGAACTTGGCCTTCTTCCACTTGTCCGAGTATTTTCCCTTCAACTTGACGCCACCATCGTCAGGGTCAGACTCTGAGGCAGCAAGACCATTACCGTCCGCATCGGCGACGACGACCGGAGCCTTGGTCTTCTCCAGCTTCGGCTTTTTTGAATCGGACCGTCCTTTGCTACTGGGATTGGCCTTTCTCTTGTTGTTCGCGGCGACAGGTTTCGCCGCCATGGTGTCCTGCGAAGTTGGCAACGAAGAAAAGGCCGTGATTCGGTTGCTAAGGCTGGCTTGTAATTGAGCGATGAACTTTTTTTCTCATGCGCGGCGCATGGCAGAATCTACTTTTTTTCTTTTTGGATAAAATGCCAAGCGGTGAGCATCCACATCACGTCCAGAGAGCAAGCGCGCCCCGCCAAGGAGAGGGGGGGGGATCCCGGGCCGCGAATCGCCCCTCCACCACGGAAACAGTGCTGGCGCTTATCCTTCCATTCTTTCGCAGCCTACCTCAGCTTCAACACGGCGCCGGTCCCCCGGCCGTCCTCATCATCATGGGTCGCGATGAGCAGGTGGAGGAGCGCGAGGTCCTCGAGTCGATCTTCCCAGATGAAATCACAGGCACGTTGAATTGGAATCACTTTATCGTCCCCCACACGTACTTACGCCGCCATCGCCCACACCAGATCTATCCGAGTCCGAATTCCAAATATCCATCAAGCTAGACCTTGGCGAAGAAGAGGATGAAGATGAGGATTCAACGCCTGGATTTCTCCTACAAGTACGCTTCCCCGATGAATATCCCGACGTTGCGCCACATCTCGACCTACTAGCTGCTCCCAACGCACCCGCCCACGAGCACTTTAGCATCGGCGACGACCGCGATCACCTCCTCGCGGACGCCGAAGCGACGGTGCAAGAGAATCTTGGCATGGCTATGATCTTCGCCGTCGTTTCGACCATCAAAGAAGCAGCCGAACAGCTCGTACAGAACCGCAAGGACTCAGTCGTCAAGGCCCGTGAGGCGGCGCAGCTCGCAGCGGAACAGGAGGAAAACAAAAAGTTTCACGGTACACAGGTCACGCCCGAGACGTTCCTGAAGTGGCGCGAGAGCTTCTTGGAAGAGATGGAGGACCGCGCTCGTCGAGAGGAAGAGGAACGATTGGC
Source organism: Aschersonia sp. MBC 735 (assembly GCA_030783925.1). Lineage (NCBI taxonomy): Eukaryota > Fungi > Ascomycota > Sordariomycetes > Hypocreales > Clavicipitaceae > Aschersonia > Aschersonia sp. MBC 735. Next base: position 38,838 of record JARJRV010000122.1, on the reverse strand, counting down.
CGAGCTGAAGAAGGCAAAGATCAAGGAGCCCGTCAAGCTGACGGGCAAGCAGCTGTGGCAGAAGGGTCTGGCAGGGAACGCGGATGAGGAGGACGATGGCGTGCCGACGGATGGTGTGGAAAACCTTACGGTGAAAGCGGCATGATTCGGAAGCGACGCCATGCCTCGCATACCAGCTTCCACACTGTTGTGGATACAATCAGACAATGAAAAGGACACCAGAGACGCGAGCGTATCTCGCGGGACAGTGTTACCATGATATCCCTAGATCTATGCAGCCTGTCTTCTAGGCTGGGTATATATAAAAACAAAAAGAAGAAATAAGAGAAAACAACTATGAGAGTAGTTGAAAAGACACTGAACCTTGACTTTTTCCCTTGAAGCTGCCATAGCGGGCAGACTTGCCATAAACGCCGTTCTGATGCCATTTGTGAAAGCATTGTTCTTCACTTCATTTCTTCATCTTCTTGTTCTTCGTCGCCATCCGAATCCGCCTCCCAGTCGTCTTCCTCTCCCTCTTGCATCTCGCCAAGCTCCTTGTTTAGAGCCTCGAACAACTCGACAGCATGGTCTCCTAGTCTCTCGTCCTCGTATTCCTGTATGGCGTACAACTTGAGACATTGTGCCAGCCACTTGCGCGCCGTCACCCACGTTGACATCCAGTCGCCTCCAGCCGCCGAACCTCCGCTCGAGCGAAGTTTCTCGCCCCAGAGGTACAGACACCAACCGCCCAAGTACCACGCCTCCACACTCTGATCATCGTCCGTGACCAAGCGCTCCAACACCTTGAGCGCCTCCTCCTCCATTTCCGTCTCCAGCAGCAGTCTGGCAAGACCAACCCGCGTCGGAAAATCAGGAACGGCGGGATGCGCCGGCGGCAAATGCTGCCACAGCTCCAGACTTCGCCGTAGCGCCTCTCTTGCCTCGTCTAATCGTTCCTGCGAGATGCGCACGTTGGCCATAGTCTGCCATGTCTCAGGCGAGTTGGGCGCAATCATCATGGCCTCGGTGACGAGAGCTTCGCAACGCTGCTCGGCGTCGTCTTCCCAGGACAGATCTGTCATGTACACCTCCGCCACGGCACACAACACGCCTCCCAGCTTCTGTTGCTTCTCTTCCAGCGCGCCCTGATGCGAAGCTATCGTCTTCAAGTTGTCAATCTGCTGGCGAAGCACCGTCGCCCCTCGCTCAAACCACCGGACGCTGTCTTGACCCCCATCTTCGCTGAGTTGCGCTAGAAGGAGGAACTTGTCGGGTCCGCCACCGAGTGCTTCGTCCATCTGGCCTTCTTGGTCGATGGCCACTGCCCGCTCCAGGTAGCTGCGACCCTGATCGACTTCCCCTGACTCCACGAGCAACGTGCCCAGCAGGTTCAGTGCTCGCAGCTCAAAGTCGCCGCCTGGGCCACTTTGTTCCAGCGCCTTTGACGCAAGCGCAATGGCTTCATCGAGATTGCCGACTTCGAATTGTGTGTCGGCATCGGTGAGCAGGGACGCAGGGGTCTGTGGATTCTTGCTCTCCGGCCGTGTTGGCGCCATGGCTTGTTGATTTTGCGCGTCAAAATGAGCAAAGAAGATTCAAGGCCGGAGCCAACCTAGAAAAAAAGAATGGGATGCGCAAATGAAACAACAGAGCCGAAGCTGTGTCAAAGGGCCGCCGTGGTGAAAATGAAGCGCAAGTAAGAATACTGTAAATGAAAATGAAGACGCCGAGCTTTCTTCGGCCGAACTCGCAAAAATTTGGGCGGCCTCTCTTATCGATACAACAGCTCTCTGCCTCAAGAGGTTGGGCGGGGCATACGGTCTCGGTCTGTTTTATTCATGCATACCTCCACTTCTCACCTGTCACCTCGCGCTCATCCCTCTCATCCATCTTTGATGTACTCCAGGTCCTTGAAAAGAGCTGTGTCATCCTAAGAACGTTCCAAGACATACGTATACCTGGAGTATCAGCTGTGTGTAGCTAGACTAGAACCGCATTCAAAATTGCGCCCCAATAACCTTGCGGCCCACCGCCATGTTCACCGGCATTGTCGAAGACGTCGGGGGTAAGCATCACGTACCCTCGTGAGAGTCACCAACCAGTGCAACTTGCTCACATAACACAAGTCGTCTCTCATCTCGACAATAATGACTCCACGGGAGGCACGACCATGACCTTCACCATCCCTTCTAAATCGCCTCTCCTCCAAGACTGCCACGACGGTGACTCCATCGCCGTCAACGGCTGCTGCCTGACCGTCACATCTTTTACCAACGACAGCTTCAAAGTTGGCGTGGCCCCCGAAACACTGCGCATCACAAATCTGGGCGCACTTGTCGTGAACAGTCACGTCAACCTGGAGCGAGCCGTGAGAGCAGATACGCGCATGGGCGGACACTTCGTGCAGGGACACGTCGACACCACGGCCGAAATTCTGTCTGTGACTCCCGATGGCAATGCTTTGACTTTTCGGTTCCAGCCCCAGAATCGTGGCATCTTGCGTTATGTCATCTTCAAAGGATACGTTGCCATCGATGGTACCAGCTTGACAGTGACCCAGGTCAATGATTCCGAGGGCTGGTGGGAGATCATGCTGATAGCGTATTCGCAAGAGCGGGTAGTGCTGGCACAGAAGAAAAAGGGCGAAACGGTCAATGTTGAGGTGGACATGATGGCCAAATATGCTGAAAAATCCCTGGCCGGCGTCCTGGGAGCGGACAGCGGCGATGCGGCCCTCCCACTGCTGGAAAAAATGATGCAGACCATAATAGCGAAGAAATAAACATGCAGCCGTCGCGGCGCTGGAGTGCTGCCATCACCAACGTCGACATCTGGAAAATTCATCCCTCGTGAACAACATCTCATTTTGGCGGAGAAGCTGCACAAGAGCCATCGGAATTTACGCATCGCCCCAGACCTCGGCGATCTTTTGACTGAGCGCCTTGCCTATCTTGTTCCTTCCGAACTGTTGGCCCAAGTGACTCGATACCAGCTCGCGTCTGCGCTTTTTGCCTTCTTCCCCGCTGCCACATGCTTCAAAAGCCTTGACAAATGCGTACGGAGTGTGCCAGCGCTTTTGTATCGCCAACGCACGCTCGCCCGTGACGCCGCGCGTCGTCATCAACATCTTCAAAAAGACATCCCGCAGCGTCATCATTTCCGATTTCGACGCCAAGGAGGTAAAGGTCGGATACGTCACGTAGTGTTCCTCTGTAGGCCGCGTCTCGCGCAAATTCTGTAGGAGAGGAAGGTAATTTTGCGCTGTAATTACTTTCGACGGAATCACATGCAGCGTCTTCTTTTCATACCTGTTCTGCAACATGGCCGTGAGACGGGCCAGGTACTTGACAGTCTCGTCCACTTTGGCTGTTCTTTTCACAAAGAACCCGTTCACAACCTGCGTGGAAGCGATGGCGGAATGAACAGCCTCCTCGTACCTCTGCCAAAGGGCGGGGTCAATGGACATGTCCTCAATGATGTAAATGACGTTCTTGACGCCAGATCTCTTGAGGCGAAACTTTTGCTCGTGGAACCGCCCATCCTTGATGCTTCCAATCAAATCGTCCAGTCTCTTGCGTTCCATGATCCAGTCCAACACGACCTCATCGCCTTCTGCACCAAGTTTTTGCAGAAGGGCAGCATCATGACATTTGGCGATCCACTGCGCATCGCCTATTCCAAGACTTCTCATGATTGGCGTAGCGCCTTGCTTCGCGAGCTCCTCTTGCAGGTAATCCCGGTCTTTCTTGGCCCTGACCTCACGTACATCCAACACCAATCGGACAGTGAAGGAGCCAGGAGCCAACGCGATGGAGGAGAAATTGGGCAGCGACCCATCTGTGGCCACGTCTTTGACCACGCATGACGGTCTTGGTTGCGTGTCATCCTCCAAAACGACGAGGCCAGGAGAAGGAGACAGAAGTGTCGAAGGTCCAGCATGCTGCATCCGTTGCTGTGATGACACGCTCGCTTCATCGATTGCGCCGCTTGCCGCCGCGTTCTCGTTTTTCCACTCTGGAGTACTTTTAATCTTCTTGGCGACATCCCAGCCGTCATCTGTCAGGGCGTAGCGTCGTAACGGTCGTCCTCTCTCATAAACGAGCTCCTTCTGTATGAGTGTCTTCATCGAATTCCAAGCGGTATAGAATTTGGTGGTATCACTCGGAGCTGTGAACGACGAGTCACAATGAGGCTGCGAGACGCGAATAAGATCTGCCTTTGTCATGCCGGTCGACGCATCTTCGGAATGTGAAGACAGCCCAATCAAGAGACCATATGCGCCGGAGCGAAAGCTTGGGACGTAAGCCTTTGGTTGCTTTTTCTTACGCTTCTTGGGTGCCGGAGCGCCCTCAGCAGCTTCCTCGGCTTCTCTCTGAGCTCTTTCCGCCGCCCTCCTCACTTCGGGTGATTCAGGCATCGGGAGGCCGTTATCGCGGCAGTGCGCCTTGAGCTTTTCAGTCAATCGATCGCATAGTTTTGGGCCAAATCCCTTCAGTTGTTGCAGCTCAGAGGGGTGTTGAAAGATGAGGGGACATGCTTTGAGCGAATTGTAAGCATTTCGATATGTCGTGACGCCCTTTGAGTTGCGCTCTCTCGCAACGTCTAGCCATTCTTTCACCCAAGCAAGCAATAAGTCGTTGCTTTCCTGCTGATCAGTCATTATTCTGATATTTTCCCAAGGCGTCCATCTGCATTTGCGTGACTTTCAGAAGAAGCTGCACACGACTCTCTAGGTAGGTATTTAGGTCAGGTATTCGAACGCAGGGAGACAGGTGACAAGTATATCCCTCTCAAAGCGGTTGGAGGAAAGTGATAGCCACAAAAAAATAACCAAAAAGCAACAGCAAGGAAGCAGCGGCCAATATCTGTAAGTTGTGGCTGGCCTGCAGACTCTCACTGCTGCCGAATTGCTATGACGCGGCCGCGCCTGGCGTGTTGTGCGGAATTGTCGCGAAAGCACGTGCTCCGGCTCCGCTCTTGTTGCTCCACCACAACGCCGGGCTGGAGGTCTTCTTCTTGAGTGCGTAAACATCTTACAGTGAATCTTTTGGAATAATGCTAAAGTAATTCTTTTTGCCGCTTGGAGAACCCTAGAGAGCCATGCATATTCGCTTATGCTCTCCCAAAAATTGGAACAAGAACTGATCACGATGATGCTTGGGAGACCCGTTGTCGTGTCCCAACGCGGCCGCGTGCAGCTCCCGTTGCTATCACTCGCCAATGCAATCCGCAGGCACAACCTCAGCTGTAGGGTCCCATGCAGCCCAGACGCAAGCAGGCAAAGCTTGGCTGCTCCACTGTGTGAACCCTTCGGTCTGGTCAGAGGGGCTTTTCTGGGAAGTAGCAGGGAAGAGAAGGAAAAACAAACAGGAGAGGAGAAGAATGAAGTAACGGGAGCGTGCCTTGTCGGTTCGAGCCGCAGTTTCTTTCCAGCATGGAAAGCCCTGGACTGCTTAAGCGGTCAAGAACTGTTGTGCCGAACACGCAGGAGCTCTGCTCTCCGGGTGCGGTCGCGACAGGTGGGCTCAAGAAGGCGATGATAAATCCGTACGACGGTCGAGTGGAGAGTGACTTGGCTGCAGCAAACAGCTTTTGCCTGTACACATTGTGGTCTGCCGAAGCTCGTCGAAGTCCGGAGACGCCTCGATCCGTCTCAGAGTGACTTGTCTTCCTCAGCCTCACAGCCAATGCAGAACATCGACGACACCGTCAGAGAATTGTGACAACACGAGCATCGCATCACAGCCCCCGCCAGGTGTATGTGTGTACTCCTTATGGACCGGGGTCAAGTCCAGAGACAGAGACCCCGCTGACACCAAAAAAAGAACTGGCCCACTAATGAAAGAACGCTATCCTGTCATTCAGGTTCCCTGAGCTCCCGCTGTAACAATAAACTTCATCTCGCGGCAGGTACGCTCGGACTCTGACTCGAGTAGTAGCATCGAGCATCGCCAGTGGTGCAGCACATCCTGCTTCTTCTTTCACATTCCTTTGTTTACCTTCGTTCACCCTTTTATCCTCCGACAACAACCGAACCGACCTCATTATCATCTCGTCTACCGTCATCCTCAGCTGTACGACGCTATTTGGATATCTTGCCACCTACTCCCCCTCATTTTTTCAACATGGACGACAAAATACTTCAAGCATCAGCCGCCCATCCTATTGTTGCCGGTCAGACATACAAATATGGCACAGCAGGTTTTCGGATGAAGGCAGACTTATTGACGGGCGTGTCCTTTCGTGTTGGCTTGCTAGCTGGCCTGCGCAGCCGCCGGCTTAATGGCCAAGCAATCGGTGTCATGATCACGGCCAGCCACAATCCCGCCGTTGACAACGGCGTCAAAATCGTCGACCCAATGGGAGAGATGCTCGAGCAGGATTGGGAGGCCCATGCCACTCGCTTGGTGAACTGCAGCAGCGACCAGGAGTTACTGGAGACCTACAAGGCCCTGATCCAGCAGCTTAAGATCAACATAAATACCCCTGGTCGCGTAATTTACGGTCGTGATACTCGTCCCTCAGGTCACAGACTCGCGAATGCTCTGTCCGCCGCCCTCGAGGCGACTGGCATTGAACACACCGACTACAAAATCCTGACCACCCCTCAACTGCACTACTTAACTCGGTGCGTCAACACCGAGGGCACGCCCAAGGACTACGGTGAGAGTAGCGAAATTGGGTACTACAAGAAGTTTGCCGATGCTTTTGTCCGGGCTTTGAAGGGAAGGAAAGTCCAAGGCCCCTTGATAGTTGACTGTGCAAATGGCGTCGGTGGTCCCAAGTTTGCTGAAATGTTGAAGTTCATCCCCAAGGACGTCACTGGATTCGATGCAAAGCTCGTCAACTGCGACGTCCTTCGCCCCGAGGTTCTCAATCTCGATGTAAGTCCCGCCGATTGGTTATGTGAAAAGCTCCCTCATTGACGTTCCCTCACTCATAGTGTGGCGCCGATTATGTCAAAACTAAGCAGAGGGCGCCTCCAAGCCCTAAGCCTGTGTCCGGGCCTCGTTGCTGCTCTTTCGATGGTGACGCAGATCGTCTTATCTATTATTGGGTTGATCCTGATACCGGTTTCTTCATGTTGGATGGCGACCGCATCTCGTCTCTCTGTGCCTCTTTCATCGGCGACCTTGTTCATTCCGCAGGACTGCAAAACGATCTACGAATTGGAGTTGTTCAAACTGCATATGCCAATGGCGCAAGTACGCATTACATCCAAAAGCATCTCCAAGTGCCCGTCGTCTTCACCCCTACTGGTGTCAAACACTTGCATCATGCAGCTTGTCAATTCGATGTCGGGGTTTACTTTGAGGCCAATGGCCATGGAACCGTCGTTTTCTCACAGGAAGCAACCCGCGTGTTTCGAGAGAAGCAGCCTCAATCTCCAGCTCAGAAGGATGCCCTGGACACTCTGGCCGCCGTGGGGGACTTGATCAATCAAACTGTCGGTGACGCCTTCTGCGACATGCTGATGGTCGAGGTCATCTTGGCGCACAAGGGATGGACACTGAAAGACTGGGCCATGACATATGCAGATCTTCCCAATCGCCTTCTTCGCGTTGAGGTCCGAGACAAGGACCAGTTCGAGGCCTACGATGCTGAGAGGCGTCTTTCCAAACCCGCTGGCGCCCAGGACGAAATTGATCTCGTTGTTCAAAAATACGCATCGGGTCGCTCGTTTGCTCGTGCAAGTGGCACTGAGAATGCTTGCCGGGTGTACGCGGAAGCAGCCACCCGCTCGGAGGCGGATGAGCTTGCAAGCAAAGTGGCTCAAATCTGCAAGCAATATGGCGCGTTCACCGCTTGATCTTGATGTCGATTTATGGCAGAAGCTTGCCGTTTCTTGGCTAATCTATGGAACGGCGAGGCGCCAATGGCAGCAGGAATAAAAAAGTCTCCAAGGCTTGACATGGGTGGGAAAATGTCTTATGAAAAGTAAATTTGTTGATCATCAAGAAAAGCATGGGATGTCTAGTATGATTTGATACAACATCGATCATTGAGCTATAGCTGGTAGACAGAGAAGCGTGTCAATCATATCACACCGATGAGGGATGATGTTCCTCCATAGCAGAGCTTCACTATGTGTGCGTGTGCATAAAAATACAGTCAACGAGTAGGTAGCTGCCGCCAGGAGCCATGTCAAGATGAACATGACTGTCAGACCGGACCAGCGAGGACGCGCTACCCAAGACCCCTTGCGTTTATTTCGCCTTCTACATGATTTGATCATCTCGTGAAATGACGGCGCATCATGACGATGATTCATGGCCTCGATGCAAAATCGGGATGCCAGCAGCCTATCCTGTGCTGTTGATCGTTTCTGTTCCTCTTTCCCCTTTGACACTCTTGGATTACACTCTCATCTCGCGTCAATCAAATCATGACCTTTCTTTTTTGCTTTGTTCCCAAACGCCTCAACACATGTTGTAAGTGCAGGATCCCGAGGACGAGCGCGTGCTGTCCGGCGTGTCAAACGCATACTGGATATCAATGTCGAGATCGCGGCGGTTTTTGGCGTTCGGCCTGACCTGTAGGTTGCAGGAGACTTCTTCGCCTGACTGGACGGTAAGGACGTCTTTGAAGTAGAAGACAGTCTGCTTCCAGTGGGTGTATTTGGTGTGAGGGCCGGTGGAGAAGCGGATGGGCTTGTGGCAGGCGCTGAAGTCGATGTCGAACCAGGAGACGAGAGCGTGGATGAAGTCGTCGCGCTTGACGGATAACTTGAAAGGCGAGGTGAATGCGAGGTCGGCAGTGGTGCAGGTGTAGAGGTCGAGGGTGAGGACGGGCGTGGGATCCGTGACAACGGTCTTGAGGTCTACTGTGTCGACGAGGGGCTCTGATAACGCTGTTTCCTTCAGGGGCGTGTAGTCAAAGCCGTAGACGCTGTCCCAGACTGGTTGATTGGGAAGAGAATGTTAGCCGGGGTAGGGAGGAACGGAAGGAGATCCGAGGTAGATACGCCACGTACATCCAATTTTTTCTTCCTTGTAATCGCCGTCTTCGATGCCGGCGAAGAAGATGGTTGCCTTGTCGGGAAAGATGAGCCCGTCCTTTTCGAGATACTTGTCGCGGGCGTACAAGACCGTATCTAACATGCTCTCGTAGAGGAGGAAGTAGCCCATCCACTCGGAGATAATGATATCAACTTTGGGGTATGGCAAGTCAATCTCCTCCATCTTTCCCTGAATCAAAGTGATCTTGTCGGACAGGCCGTTGATCTTGACTATCTCGCGGGCCTTGAAGATGATGGACGACATGTCGACGCCGATGACGTGTTTGGCGCCGGCCCTGGCGGCGAACCTGCAAGAAACGCCTAGTGAGCTTCGCTTCGCTTCCTTCTTCTACTTGTCCTCCCCAAGAATTGCAATCAACCCGGGTATTGTGGGCGTGTGCGCGTCAGCAAAAACGTACATGGACAAAATTGCGGTACCGCAGCCAACATCAAGGACAACCTTGTCTTTGAAAAGGTGCTTATTTTGCAGAATGGCATTCATGTAGGATTTGGTCCGCACTTCATCTTTCTATAATTGCGCAAAGCATCAGCATTTTAACGTCTCGTAAATTTGATCATGTACAAGAAAAAACCTCCGGGTATTTTGGGAAGGAGGGTGGGGGAGGGGTCCGGGCAAGGCCCGCGGCAGGCAAAAAAACGAAGAGAAACAAGTGAAAGTGAGAAGGACAGGGCGCTCGCTCTCACCAGCATTTCCTCGTGTATGCCTTTTATACATTGCAAGCAATCAGAAAGTCAGTCAAAGCTCTGCAAAAGGCATGCAAGTCGCGACGTTGTGCTCGTATCGTACCGTGGTGGTCGTAGCTGTGTGCGTGCGCGTCGGCATTAGCTAGATACATTTTTGGATGCGGCGCGGGGGCCTGCGCTGGACAAACCTCTTGAAGTAGTGCTGCTCGCTGTGAGCGAGAGCCTTCATGCGCTCCTCGGCAAGCTCAACGTCTATTTTGTCGCCAGCCATGGTGTATGCGTAGCCTCAAAGGGAGTTTGTGGGATGGCAGAAGAGAGGCAAGGCCGCCTTGTCATGGCCTGCGGCGCGCCCACTTTGCCGTGGCAGCCTGGGACAGTTTTTTTGTCGGGCAGAAAATTAATTTGTCGGTGCCACCGCCTTGTAGCCGCTGGAGATCCCTGCTGGCTTTGCTGCCCCTGCCAGTGCTACAACAGCTTGTGGGCCTCCGTGTGAGAACTCGACAGCGACCAGCCATTTTGCATGGGTCGGTCGGCATGTACGCATGGAGCAGAACTCATTCACATCGCAGACGTCGGCTCATCAGAATCTCACTTTGACTTGCTCACCATGTGGATACGTCGACTTTGTGATTGTGTAAGTGATATCATCTCGCCAGCAATGCCTACAACGCCCTCAACGCCCAGAAATGTAACGGATTACGCGACCCTGATGAGGTTCAGCTGAAGACTCTACACCAGCAGCACACTATTGATGCAGCCCTCATTCTCCGGGTTATTCGTGACTTGAGCATAACGACCCCAAACGACCTTGCCACCAGCAGTCACCAATCCCAGCTCACTCACATTGACCTCGATGATGGTACCCTTTGTCAAAACGCCCAGTTGCGTGTACAGCGGATTTTGCGGGTTCTTCTTGACACTGATGATGGGCAACTGAACGGTGACGCCCAGTTCAGGATGTGTGACATTGGCCTTCTTGTAGCGCAGCCCCATTGGCCGTATAAACCGTTCGTACTTGGGGTTCCTCCGCGTAAAGTCCTGCCCGACAAAGGTTGGCTTGGTCACCATACGCTTCCAGGCCTTCTTCTGTATTTTTTTGCCCGTCTTGACAACGCTAAACATCTCCTCCTCGTTGATGCCGCGCACCTTGGGCAGCGGCACGCTGAACTTGGCCGCCTTTTCAGCACGCTTGTTCTTGATGGCGCTGCTGAGGGCTTTTGCCGCGAGTGGGTTGTTTCGGTCGAGCAAGTATGTTGGTAGGGGGGCCGACGGCTCCTTTCCGTCGTTTGTCTTGACGTTGCGCTCCTCGTGAGCCTTGATGGCCTTCTTCATCTGAATTTTCTCCTTGTGTCGTTTTTGCTGGTGCAGCTTGGCCCGTAAGCCTCGCAGGTTCTGCGCATCCTGCGATGCCTTGTGGCCCTCACGAGCTGTTTTCTTCCGCAGGCGTTCTTCGTGATCGAGGCGGCGGCCGTGCAGCTTGCGCCACCTCTCCATGTACTCATTCTGAGGCTGTTCAAGTAGTTAATGTAAAGTGTTCCAGTATGCAGCCCTAAGGCCGTTTTCAGTGGCGACTGCTCGACTCACCATGTTGACTTCGTGAAGCCCACGTCGAGGCTGAACAATCCGACACGAGTTGCCAATGCGATTATCGTCAAAGTGATGGAGGGGGATGAAGAAAAGTTCAAGGTCAATTGGCCCACCTTCCTGTGGTAGCGGGGCCGGCAGAACCCTTCTCCGACCGCAGTTTGGTCGGCCGACTTTCTTCCCAAGATACCACTGCTTATATTGAGCAAAAGCATCATAAAGTTGACCGCAACTAAAAATCAGCATGCCGTCATGAACAGAGCAATTTCGCGCTCCATCCTGGGGCTCCGTTACAGACATGCAGGGCATTCCCACCTCATACGCTGTTTAGCCACCATAGCACCCACCATCCAGCCTCTCGCTCCTCCACCACTATCGCCAACACCACACATTAACAACGCTCCCAATCCGACCGCAGCCCAGGTCCGACCGCTCGCGTTCAAAAAGAGCCATCCCCTCCCTCCACCAGCTCCTATAGCCGACTCCGTCAAGAAGCTTCTGCCGTTACTCGCTGCCCAGCCAGGCCACTACATCACCATCCACATCCATGGATTCCCTTACCTCGTCCAAGAGGGCGACCAGATCCGCCTGCCGTTCCGCGTGCCGGGTGTTCTGCCGGGCGACGTGCTTCGTCTGAACAGGGCGAGTGTCATCGGCAGCCGCGACTATACCATGAAGGGTGCGCCGCACATCGACGAACGTGTCTTTGAGTGCCGCGCTACCGTGCTGGGGGTAGAGTCGGAACCGCTGCGCATCAAGATCAAGAAGAAGCGGAGGACGAGACGAAAGAGGCAAGCCAAGAGCAAGCATCGCTATACCATTTTGCGCATATCAGAGCTCAATATACTTGAGGGAGACGACGTGGAGTGAGCTCCCTCACGGCTCACCATTTATGGATTTGTAATATACGAGCATCAGCAGGCTGTACATTTAGACGATTGTCACACGAGATGCACCAGCCTTGGCAGATCACTCACGTTTTCCAATGAGGTCTACCAGTCAAATTTAAATTGTGGTCATGAGTTGTGAGGCTGCCCAAATCCACATGATGGGGGTGTTGTAGCCCTGTTGGCATTCATCGTTTTTAATACAGCGGCCAGGTTCAAACAATGCTAGGGATTCCTAGTTCAAAGTGACCAATGTCGAACGCTACTCCTTTTCAAAATGCTTCAACTAAGCCCTGAATAACCAATATGAAGAAAATGACACCTGCACACCAGTCGCCTGCTTGCAGCCAGACCTGGTGGCAAACTGTAGACGCCCAAACACCGATTTCATGTCCGCAATCATACCCAAAGATGACTATCCGAGGTATACAACAAGCAAAGACGTGCCAATACGTACAGGCGCGATGGCATGGCTCGTTCACAAAGGACTTTTTCGTAAAAGACAATGCTGTCTGATTGGTATCTTTTCAAGAATTTCAAGACTGTCATATGCGTCCAGCCATGGCCTTGCGTATGCTTGTCCAATACGCCTGGGGCCAGGCACTGGCTGACTCGGCCTCGGTAGGCATCCGCTCGCGACATCGCGTCACGACACTTTGGATGATCCTACCGAGCAGGTCCTCGTCGATTGGCAGTGACTTATCGCTCAATTCAGCAGGATACAGAAACGGATCCGTGGCGTGCAGCAGCTCCTCGCAGGTAGGTCTTATGTGCTGATCTCTGTTAAGGCAGCGCTTCATAGTTCGAAGTAGTGAAGGAGGGACAGGCACGCCGCCCATGGCCCGGGATGGGAACTCAATGGTATGGTTCCAATTGATGATGGTCTGGCAGCGTTGTATAGGGTTGGCAATGTGGCCGAAAGGAGGTACACCATATACCATTTGATATAGAATGCAGCCGAGTGACCACACGTCACTGGGTTTGCCAAGCTTGACAAGCCTTGGTCCGCCTTGCAATCGGCCTCTGTTGGCATCCAGCAATGATTCTGGAGACATGTAATTGGGCGTGCCGACCTGCGTTTCGCGATGAACGTTAACTGTCTCGTCTGTTTGTATCGCATTTGCAATGCCGAAATCGATAAGCTTTAGTCGTCCCTGAACGAGGACAAAATTGGCGGGCTTCAAATCGGAATGGACAATCTCGTATTGGTGCACGGATTGGAGACACTCAAGCATCTCTTTCCAGTAGAATCGCACAAAAACAGGATCGAACTTGGCCAATTCTGGATTCTGACGAGAAGTCAGGAGCTTATTCAGGTCCAGCTCGCCCATTTCCATAAGCTAGAATTCCTGTCAGCGGGTGGAAGAAACGGGCAACAACAATAATTGGCACGCAGACTTACCAGAGTAAGAACTTGCTTCTCCGTGTTCATTTCATGGTCATACAGGTCGATGACACGATCCACATCTTTCAGCTTCGTCAAGAGATCGATTTCACCCTTATATCCCTTAATGGTGTTCTCGTCGGCGTTTTCCAACGCTACCCTTTTGAGGGCAAACATTTTGCCGTTGTCGGCAGTGACGCGATAGACCTTGGCGCTGCCCCCGCGACCAAGACAGTCCAGTCTCGTGTAGCATTTCCCATTGACTCGAAGGACGTTCCGCCGCTGTTTGGCTTGAGTTGCTGTAGCCGCTCCGGCCGCCGACGTGGCTGCTTCCAGGACAGACATCTTTGGAGGAGGCGGAGGCGCTGCTCTGTGCGGCGTGTTGGCACTGATAGCCGCGAGAGGTTTTCGCTCCGGTGAAGCGAGCTTGACATTTGCGAGGTTAACAATGCTCATCGGGCGATGAACGGGTTTGTCTAGACCATGGCTTGCCGCAACTTTCGTTGGTCTTTTAAAGGTCATCGGATATTCGTTTTCTTGATCATGAGTCGAGGGCATTTCAATTCGCCGGGGCAGCATCTCTTCTGGAACTGTCACATGGTCATCTCGTCGAACCTCAGGCTGCACCCCACGAGATGAGCGTCTGGAGGAGCCGAGATCCAGTATCTCGAGTTCAGGGCCCTGTCCAGCATGGCCAGCCCAGGAACCGCTGCCGCCGATCGGACTGCCCGCATTGAACTGATTGACCTCGTGGTAGACTGAAGACTCCGGTGCTTCATCGGCCCCGCGCTGATCGGCCTCGAGTCGACGCGCAGCCAGCTGTTCTCCATCCGCGTTGACTTCGCCATCTTCCTCGCTTTGCCGTCGCCTTCCTCTTCGTGCTGGGCCACTCAGAAAGCTTCCGGACAGCTTGCCAACGCGCTTGACGCGCATTGAACTCTGCAGATTGATTTCGTCTGGGCGGCTGCGCGTAGACTGATACCGCGATGCGCTACCGTTATTGCCTGAGCTATGCGGAACAATGTCTGGTACATCATCTTTATTATACTCGGCCTCCAGATGAGACCGGTCTGCTGCGGAGCGATCATGATTCGACTGCCCTGACGCTGAGGATGGACCGGCAGAGCCGACTCGGTTTCGGGTTGCAGAGGATCCTGTGACGATTCGTACTACCCGCTCAGCCCCCTGAGATGGTGTATTGACTTGCTGCCGCGTATCCCGCTGATCTTCCTGCTCCTCTTCTGCGGGCTTCTCGTGATATCCTGTCCGGCCAGACGGCGGCGGCGGCGGCGGCGGAGCTGAGGACCGTTGTGGCGCTGGACGAGACATTGACGTGGAGCGTCGCTTGCTTGGTGCGATTTGGCTCAAGCTGCTGTGCGGATTGCTCCCGAGACGAACCACCCGTTTCCTAACAGGGCTCGTCTCCTGACTCTGACCTGCATTGGCGGCCTTGACGTCTCGATCATCAGTAGGCTGCGCGCTGGTGGATCGTAGACCTCGCCGATCCTGAGGCGCGGCGCCGGAAGCAGTCGAGCCATTGTTCAGAGCGCTCGTCCGCCGTCGTGTGATGGGCGGCGAGGAAGGTTTAGTCATGGCTGCTGGAGGTTCGCCATCGTTGAGCAATGCCTTGGTGAGAGCCGAAAGCTTCATAGGCACTGGGATCTCGTCTTCAGAGCTATCGTCATGATACTGGTTACGGGGACTCGTCAAAACGACTGCTTGGCTCTCACTTCTACTGATGACCATTTGGCGTGACGGAGGGCGCCGGAGAGCTTGTCGTTGCGAGGTTCTGCGTATAGGCCCAACCGCGGGCATTGGTGTGGGCGACGCCGTTGCCATCGGGCCGAAGAAACGCGTAGCTCAAGTATACGCGCCCCTAGCATGTACTCGATATTATTGCGGGACGTTGAATGAGTATGTTTCGGTAAGTCGAGAAAAAAAAAAGGACGAAGAGATGTTACTTGTCGAGCTTTCCCATGGCTTGAATCGCATGCGTATTATCGCGAGCAGGAAACTTTCTGCGTCGATTTGTTTTCTCGCGTTTTCCGCAAGGGGTCGTGGAATTGGGCGCGGAAAGAAACTAATGGCTAACGAGTACTTTGAGGGGCGTTTACGTGCATGCAGCCAATCAGAGCGGGGCGGGTTGCCGCGGGCAACGGTCCACAGGTGGGGTACCCGAGGCCAAGGCAGCCTGCGCAGGCGGATGAATTGAGTCTAATGAGATGAGCATCAATGCAGGACCAATGAAAAGGGTTCAACTTTCCCAGACTGGAACCCCAGGCGAGCCCCTCAACACCCACAAGCGGCCTCCGCCGGCTTTCAACTTGACTTCCTTTCGTCTCCTTCCCCTTACCTGTTTTTTGCGTCCTTTTGCAATGGCAGCGCAAAAGGCATGGGTCTGGGCTATCGTTGCCGTCCTGACCATTTTTGCTGTCGTCACGGATGCCTCGGTAGGAGATCGACTTCCGTCCTTTCGCGAGTGCCTTGAGGTGAAGACTTTCTTAGACCCCTGCTCTCGCGCTGACTGTCGTTCTTTCTCTTGATGTGCTCATGACTTGAGGGGAAGAGGGTCTCAACTAATCTCGAGCACAGGTTTGCCGAACCGAGAACTGCGGTCCTGGACAAGCGCACACCCGAATACGTACGTACAAAGAGCCGCCCCTTTTGTCCTCCTTCCAGTGTCCGTATGGACAATGCGCATACTCGCATACTCACGCGCCAACGCAGCACTGCATCGCCGTCTGCTCCTCTGGAACTGCGCCTCCGAGTGTGATTACACGTGCCAACACATTATCACAAGCCAACGCGTAGCCGTCTCCGATCCCATCGTCCAGTTCCATGGCAAATGGCCCTTCTACCGCTTCCTTGGCATGCAAGAACCGTTCAGCGTGCTCTTCTCCCTCGGCAACCTGTGGGCACACGTCGACGGTCTCTCCAAGATCCGACTCCGCATCCCGCGCTCGTACACTCTGCGCCCCTTTTACATCGTCCTCGCCCACATCGGCATCACCAGTTGGATCTTCAGCGCGGTCTTTCACACGCGCGATTTCCGTACCACCGAAGAGCTCGACTATTTTGCTGCTGGCGCCAACGTTCTTTACGGCATGTACTACACCGCTGTTCGCATCTTTCGGCTCCATCGCCCCTCGCCAAGGCGAAGGAGCGTCTTGCGCGCCTGGACCCTTCTCTGCGTGCTGTTGTACATTGGTCACGTGGCGTATTTGAAGGGCGTGCGGTGGAATTACACCTACAACATGGCGGCCAATGTGGTCGCGGGCGTCATTCAGAACGTCATGTGGACGTGGTTCAGCGTGACAAGCTATCAGAAATCCAAGAGTTGGTGGTCCATCGTGCCTGGTGCCGTGGTGGCGTGGGTCATGGTGGCTATGAGCATGGAGTTATTCGACTTTCCACCGTGGCTGGGGAGCATCGACGCTCACAGCCTGTGGCATCTCTTGACGATTGGTCCTACGGTCCTAATGTACAAGTATGTTGTGTTGCTCCCTTTTTGCGGGGCGCATGCGCATGAGGCAGCCATCTGACAGTCACGTCACAGTTTTCTGCTCAAGGATGCGCAGGATGATATCGCAGGGAGAGAGCGCTACAAAGCATGATGTGGAACTCATCGACGTTCACAGAATGCAACTCGTGCCTTTAACCCGTTACCAAAAGACATCATGTAAGCGCAGCGCGGTGTCGCAAAGGAAGGAGGTTAGTCGTTAGCGACCAGTACTCGCATGTCATGATTCGGCCGCCATCCGACTCCCCAAGAACGGTTTGGTCCATCACATTACATGCCATGTTCAGTCACATGGTCTCCTATGCATTTTGTATCGAAAACGCCGCCAAAAACGCCTTGTCCAGTCGCAGACATTGTACAGAACTGCCATCAAATGTCTTGGGGTCATCGCCTCATGGAGGTTTCAGAGGTTCGTGCACACCAGGTTGTGTGTGACAAGGACACATACAATCTGTCTCTCTCCGCTTCTCTCTTCTTCATCCGTTTGCGCTCTCTTCTCGAGCTGCCTGTCACGATGAGCCAGTCCATCCACATCTTCCTTCGCTTGTCTTTGATCCATGGCTGATGGAACTCGCAGTGGCGAGCCTATATGCTGAGCAGGTCTTGAATAGAGAGCCCGCGCACGTTCTTTCCATTAACAGGGGTGCCGCGGCGGTCCTTGTTCAACATGAGTAAAGCTGCAGTGGCCTCTTGAGCGAGCTCATAATGCGGATTGAGGGCTGGGCTCGTCAGAGTTGAGCCGGAAGCATTGCTTTGCGCGTATGTGCTCTGACTATTGGACTCGAAGCCGGTCGACGTCCCTGCCGAGTCACCGGAATTATTATGGCCTTGGCCCGACGACCTCGATTGCTGTTGGTGGTCTGAGTATACGGATTGAATGGCTGGTGAAGTTGATGAGAGATTCGATAACTCCGTGATCATGGGCGACGCCGTGTCCGAGTCGGATGTGTCCATACTGCGTGACGCGGGGTCCTCGGCGATAAAAGTGTGTTCAACGTCTTGAACGGGGGACGAGTCAGTGCCGTATGCCGCACCGAGCAGGCTCTGATACTCGGCGTGCTGTGCCTTCAGCTTCGCAACGCAATCTTCGAGGTACCGCACGTAATCGATCGAAGCCTGCGCAACACAATTGTCAGGGAAAAGAAAGGCCTCCAGGGATCGTTGGGCAACGTGAGCCGGATGCACGAACCTGCAAAATGGATAATTTGTGCATCTCCCCGATACAAGCGGGAATCATCTCCTTCAAGACGGCAAACTCCTCATTCATCTTGCTGCGCCGCCGCTTCTCTATCTCGCTGTGAGCAGTCCTTCGGGCTGTCTTGCGTGACGCAGCAGTCGTGAAGACGGGGTTTACCCCGATGGTAGCCCTGGGAATACCATGGGTCTTCTTCCAGTTGCCCGGGTCTGCCTCGCTCACGGCCAGGGGGTCTTTGCCGTTGACATCATCTACCGGCGCAGCTTCTTGGGCGGACGCTAAGATTTGCTGGGCTCGGGGCTTCATCTGAATGATCTTTCTTGATCTTGTTGGAGGAGGTGGGAGGGTGAAGGATGAGCTGTCCTTGGCAACAGACGATCGAAGGCGTCGTGACTTGACCGTCTCGGCAGCCTGCAAAGAGTAGGTAGCACGTGGAGACGGCGAGACGGCGAGGGAAGGTGGATGAGAGGCGCCGCGGCCATCTACGTTTGCGTCGATGGGCGGCGTGCTGCTCGATGTATCGTGAATGGCAGGCGGCGGCAGCTCAAAGGAGATGTGGTCGGAATTGAGATTGGGGGCCCCGTCCATGCCCTTGATGTCAGTGGACGAGCCAGGGGTCGGGGGGAAGACCGGTCGAGGCATGGCGGAGTCGCGTGAGCTCAAACGGCAGAGGAGAGGAGGCTGCTGTGTTGGTCGCTTTCCTCAGAACCGGGTTCGGCACCTGGATAGCCAACCAACAGGAACTCGAGCTGTTCGGACAAGTGCCGAGCGGTGATGTACGGCTTGTGCGCCCGCGCGGGCCGTCTGAACAAGTGCGTGAGAAGGCAAACGACCAGGTAGAGCCAACCACGCGAGTGTCGTTGCAATGGAGTCAAATTTGGTCGGGAGAGATAGGAAGAGCTGCTATCGAAAGATGTCGGCGGCAGCAGCAGCCAGCCCGTCGGGAGAAGGCAACTCGAAAGCTGCCAGTCCGAACATGTGAGAACCTCTCGAGGCACACCCCAGTTCCGGCTCGGATTCCCCGTGTTACGCCCGTTGAGGCAGCCAAACAAGCAACGGGCAAAAACCGGGGCAAAAGATACCCCAGGCGAAAGGGAGGGGGGGAAAGAGGATAAGACGGAGGAGAAAAGAGTCCAAGATGGATAACGTGCTGCAGATGCGTGTCTTGAACCCCCGTGAGTGCCTATCGTCGGTGCGCAAAGATTTGCTGCGCGTCCTAGGGTAGCGTCGTTTGCCTCCTCGTATCGGTCATGCACTGCGTCGCGGATATGATGGCTCAATCAAATGGTCTTTGCGGTGTGAGAATCGCTCCAGCCGCTCTCTGAAAGTTGTACTGAGCGGACACAGCGAGCAACATTGACCGGCCAAGTGGAAGAAGAGAAGAATCAAGACGCAGCTTTTCTCCCCGAGTCAAATCGAGTCGAAGCGGAGAGTTTTGGATGAGGATCCCGACAGCTCTCACACCGAAACAAACTCAAGTAAGAAGGTGAGGGGCAGACACAAAAGAAAAAGCCCAGCAAACGTCCGCCCTCTCGCATTTCAATGATCCGGCTCAGCCCGCAGCTCCATTGGCCGGAATGAACCACAAAGCTTTCTCCCCTCCAACGCCCAAAAGCCCGTCGACGATAGAAAAGGCTGGCTGCCTCTCATCGACCAAGCATCGTGGAGGAAATGCTCGCGTGCTCGACCAACAGAACAGGCAGTCGCGGCACGACCAATCAGACTGCTGCATCTGCCCATGTGTTTGGCCGGGGTGTGGGGTCCGGAGGGGAACACAAAGGTCGACGACGTCGGCAACTTGGTGATTGGCTGGATTGCGTTTCGGACGAGCGGTCGTGTGAGGTGGTTCCCTTCTGTCATGTAACCACGTGCTCGCGGTGATGGCGTGGGAGCGAACTTGCAGCTTCATGCTCGACATGATGTGGCGCGGGTCCACCTCAAACTCGTCTCTTGTGCAGGCCGAGGGGGGGCATCATTGAGTTGGGGCCGATGAACGCTGGGATTTGCATGGGGGAGACGAGACGGGCAGAGCAGCTTGCGGGATTGTCTTGGCAGCGCTCGTCTCCCGTCTTTTGCCTTCCCATGCCAGACGGACGACACATGATATCCATCACAAACCCTCGGCACGTTGTGATCTGTTTGTGTAATGTAATTTCAACAGTCAATGGAAAGCATCTCCCCACGCTCTTTTGCGGAGCGGTTGGCTGACATGATTGGGTCGGCGGGAGAAGACTGCGAGTCAGTCCGATGACGGCGGGCTTTCTGAAAAGTACTTTATGGACGTGGGGGGGTGAGATTGATTGACAGTCACACAGGATTGAGTTTTTTAAAAACCCCAAGAAATCACAAGAATGAATGAATGCCTCGGTGTTCATGAAATACCAACTCTTGCGCAGCCAACTTATCGACTTGCCAAATCAGCAAGAAAGACGCAACAAGAGGGCATCCCGTCGCCGCGGCCCAAGCGCTCATGCTGCTTGCTGCCTTTTCACCATCATCTCGATCCATCCACCGAGCCGGCGATTCGCTCCGGCTAGTCAGTCAGTCGTTCACGGTAGCTGCTTCGCATGAACCAGCCCGACATGAGTGTCAACACAGGCTCACCACCAGCATGACACTGGTGGGAAACGAGCAATATGGCCAAAATTGCATTGTTTGGCGAGCCTCCACCGTGCGGCAATGGGACATGAAACCACAAAACGGCCCACGACATAGTGTCACGACAGTTTCGGCCGACGTCCAGCCCTATGAGCCATCACCATCCTCATTACCCCTACTCCGGGCATTGTGATTAACCACTTCTTGGCGCGCCCGGGGCGACTTTGACGACGTCGACCCATGACCTTCCAAACAGACTGAGCTGTAAGACGTGTGTCTGTCTGTCCCATGAATCGTCCAGCTTGATATATAAGCCTTGTTCCGTTTCGTTCATCCTCGTCCGCCAACCCTCGACACCCAGTCACTCATTACCACCAGTACACTTCACTTACACTACTAATATTGTCCTTCTCTTGTCCTGTTCCCCGTCCGTCACCACACAACGGCCCATCCAACCAACCCATCATGCATCTGACCTCCCTCGTCCTCCTCGGCGCCGCCGCCACCGGCCTAGCCACTTACACGCCACGCGACACCTCCCGCTCGGAATGTGCAACGCGCAGCAGAAAGTTCCACAACAGCAGACCCAAACTGTCGCAGAGCCTCCGAAGCGACATGCTCGCTGCCGGCGCCAAGCTGGACGAATGCAACACCTTCATCGACTACCCGAGCTACCTGGCCGCCGACTACGACAAGTACAAGGCCAAATCCAAGGCATGGCTGAACAAGTACGTGGCGCAGCTCTCGACGTGTCCCGAATTCAAGCAGGACATGGCCTCCGTCACCGCCATGCCGGACAAGTGCTTCAACGACATGCCCGCGGTGCAGTCGGCCGTGAACACGCTCAGGAACGGTGCGGCTGGTCGCCACACGGCCGTCACCGTGGTTGTGGCCGTTGCTGCCGCCGCGGGTATTGTGGCTGCGCTGTGAGCTCTGTCCGTCTCGTGCGGCGCTGAGAACAAATTTTTTTTCTTCGAGAATCAATCTTCCTCCTTCCACTACCGTGTTGCTGGCCGTCGATATGGCTCGGCTCCCCTGCATCACGGTCTGTCACAAAATTCACAATACCCCAATCTGCGTGACAAACGCGTCTTTCTATTTTTGGGCGTTTAGGGAAACGCAAAAATGGGCAGCTTAGCTTTTATGCTTAATATCTACTCGGTAATATTAATGCAAATGCAAACAGGCATCTTTTTTTTTGTTCCTTTTCCGCGCTCGTGAAGTGCATAATCACAATCTGGCAGATCCACCATGCATGCGACCGAAAAGAAGTCCATGGATGTAAAACGGGGGCCAGGGACTTGCTTTAGAATGACTTATTGTCCTTTTCAGACGATGCCATGTTCGTCCAGGCTGTTTGCATGTGCAATTAGCGCTGCTTATGCGTCGTCGTATTAAGCTATGTGACCCAAATACGACGTGCATCCAATGGCGCTAATCATCGTCGCAATTGTACTTTGGGAGAAAACATCGTGTTGTAAAATCAAACGTCTCATCATCCAGTGTCCCACCATTCATCAATCAATTATTCGGATGATTTTTGCATTGGAGAGGGCGGGAGCCAGCATGTCCCTGACGCGACAAAACGTAAGAAACCAGTCTCCTCTGGTCACAGGCCGGACGAGAGGAACTCGGTCTTTACGTGCGTGCAAAGAATGAATGCAGTCAGTGCCCAGGCCGTGCATCTACAGACTTCCATGTCCAAAAGTCATCGCGTGAGGTAACCTTCCACCCCACCCGCCCGGGCATCTCACTGCCGACATCTACACCTCGTTGCTCGGGTACAAGATCGCAGTGGTCTCATTGAACTCCTCCTTGATAGCGCGAATGTTGACGAAGCGCGTCAGCAGGTTGGGGCTGCCGGCCTTGTCGTCGGTGCCGGAGGCGCGCGCGCCACCGAAAGCCTGCTGACCGACGACAGCCCCCGTGCTCTTGCAGTTGATGTAGAAATTGCCGGCCGCGTTGCGCAGCTTGTCCTCTGCGAAGCGGACGGCCTTGCGGTCCGACGCGAAAACGGCGCCCGTGAGGCCGTACTCGGACGTCGAGTCGACGAGCTCGCAGACCTTGGCGAACGAGTCCGGGCCAGCCGCGTCGTCGTACACGTACGCCGTCAGGATGGGCCCGAAGAATTCGGTAGACAGGAAGCTGTGCGCCGGGTTCGTTGTCTCGTAGACGGTCGGATGGACGAAGTAGCCCTTGGAGGAGTCGTACTTGCCGCCGACGACCAGATCCAGGTCCTTGTCCGTCTGGGCGGCGTCAACGGCCCCCGAAAGCTTCTTGAACGAAGCCGCGTGAATGACAGGTCCACAGAAGTTGGCGTGGTGCCAGGGCTCGCCGACCGTGAGCTGCTCGACCCCGGCGATGAGCTTCTCCTTGAAGGTTGGCCATACGGATCGCGCCACGTATAGACGGGACGTGGCGCTGCACTTCTGGCCCTGGTACTCAAAGGCGCCGCGGATGGTGTGGTTCACGGCGTTGTCGATGTCGGCTGACGCGTGAATCAGGTGGAAGTTCTTGCCGCCCGTTTCGCCGACGATTCGGGGATATGACCGGTACCGGCCCTCGGCAACGCCCTGGCCAATGGCACCGTACAGCTTGCGGAAGACGGCCGTGCTGCCCGTGTAATGGAGAGCCGCGAACTCCTTGTGCGCGAGAACCGTCTTGGTGATCTCCTCAGGGTTGCCAGGGACAAACTGGACCACGTCCTTGGGCAGGCCGGCCTCGAGCATGATGCGGTAAACGAGCCAATTGGAAGCAATGGCCGAGTCGCTGGGCTTCCAGACGACCACATTACCCATGAGAGCCGGTGCGCCCGGCAAGTTACCAGCAATGGCGGTGAAATTGAAGGGGCTCACGGCGTACACGAAGCCCTCTAGGGGCCGGTACTCGAGGCGATTCCACAGTCCGGGCGAGTTATGCTCAGGCTGCTGAGCCAGCAGCTCCTGGGCGTAATGCACGTTAAAACGGAAGAAGTCGGCCAGCTCGGCCGCCGCATCAATCTCGGCCTGCCACGCGTTCTTTCCCTGACCGAGGACCGTGGCGGCCATGATCTCGTACCGATACTTGTTGGCCACGAGGTCGGCGGCCTTGAGGAAGACGGCGGCGCGGTCGGCAAAGGGCAGCGACTCCCACGCGGGCTTGGCCGCCAGAGCCGCGTCAATGGCCTTGTTGACATCGGCTGGCGTGGCCGTGTAGTAGTTGGCGACTTTACTGGCGTGATCGGACGGGTTGAGCTGGTGCGAGAGGGACGACGTCTTGACCTCCTTGCCGCCCACCACGACGGGAACCTCGATGGGCGCTTTTCGCTGGAGGCTCTCGATGGCGGCCGTCAGTCCCTGACGTTGAGCACTGCCCTTGACGTAGTGGTGCTGTTTGTTCATTGAGCGTCAGCATCTTCTTCTGGCCCCCGTCTTTCTGTTTCTCGCCGTGCCGTGTCCCCTCCCGTCCCCTGCCTTCCCGCTCCTCCCTCACCTCATTCCGTTTGCCTCCTCTCTTTCTCCTTTCAACAGAGCCAAAGCCCGCTTCCGACACTCCGTCGACGACGTCACAAAGCAAATCAACTCACATTCGGCTCATTGGCCACCTTTGGCGTCTTGAACGTAGCAAGCGTGCCCGCCGCCCTACGCTGCGTCGTCTTCGCCGCGGCGCACGCCGATCTGCTCAACACAGTCGACCTCATTCTGAACTCTAAAAACACAGTGCTTTTATCGAACGATGGCAAGAGACTGGAGACGCACCGGGCATGTAGGTGCAAAAGGAGCGCAGCAGCCGACCTTTCTGGATGGTTTTTACCCCCCAGCACGCGATGCCGATGGCGGCTTATTCGCGGTTTAAGGTTACGGCCACGCTTCGCTTTCTGCCGCCAAGCTTGCCCGGTTTCGGACCCTGACCCGTCCCCGCCCCGCCTGAAGCCGCCCTCCCAGGGCGCTTTTGATGGCGCCGAAGTCGTCGCGCGTACCTGAAGTGTTTTGCTGAATCCCCATGCAGCGGTACCCCGTACTCCGGTATTGTCTGGTCCGTCTTCAAACGTGACTGAGTGCAGTTGAGTAATGTCCTGTCTTGCAAGTGTGATTGTGCAAAAGGCATGTCAACGGCCACATATGCTCATGACTCTTCTTGTCGCATGGAAAGGCAAACGACTAGACTCGCAATGAGATGGCATTTTGTAGCTACAACGGCGTGTTGTATTGGGGATCAAGTGACAAAGGTACTTGGTTTGAAACATATTGTACCGGGTACAGAGTACATCTCTCCCTCACCACCGAAAACCACCTCACATGTACCTTTTCGATGCAGTGCTTCGCCAAGCACAGCTCGTTTTCCACCCCTTGTTCCACCGACAGGAACAAATGAGACGTGCGGGCTGATGATGCCAGGCATTACGTTACTCGAGTCCATCAAGAGCGTCTTGTGGTCTCGAAAGGCAAAAGCACGACATCACCACACATCACTCTGCAGACAACATTGGCCCATCATCCCCGCCCGAAAGAAGTAAGAGTCCGATCTATCGATGCTGCGATGTCGCCGTTGGCTCTGGAACCACTTCCGGTGTCGGCTTTGATTGTCTCGAATCAGTTGTCGCGGGTTTTTCGTGGCGCAATAACGGCACACTCAACCCATAAGCCTCGGTGCGTCCCTCAGCGCTGTGCTGGTCGATCTCGACATTGATGCGAATGTCGAGACTGCCGTCGTTGGCATGACCGTGAGCTTCCGAAGCCGACCTGTGCTTAGTGCCGGCGTGCACTTCGCCTTGGTGAAGCTCTGAGTGGCCGTCCCGACCGGCAAATGGCATGTGCTTGCCGTCATGATCGTTTGCAGCAAATGCCGCCGCGCTACCATTCAAGCCTTGGCCGTTGGGCGAGTTCTCCGTCAACATGGCGTAGTTTCGGCTGGGCATTGTGCAGTGGTTATGGTCTGCCGTCTTGTTGGAGTCCCCAGGGTCCTTGTCGAACAGATCAAGCAAAGTCTCGTCCGTTTGTTCGTTCAAATGGTGAATCTTGTTGCGTCGTGCCAAGAGGTTTGCTACCGCTTGAGGGGGGGGCTTGTTGACGATTGCTGATGACACGACATTGACCATGTATCGGCTGTCCTGTTCGGCAGGCAGCTGAAGGTCCGGATTCGAGTAGAAGCGGCCCAGGGCTGCCAGATGAACATCGCCCCCGAGGATGGTCACGCGTACGGAGTACTGGGCAGCAACCCTCTGTAGCTCCTCGATGAGATTGCGCCTCTCCACCTTGTGCGTCTTGGCTGTGTAGTGGTCGTCGAGATCATCGAGAAGATCTACGCTGCCGTCGAATTGGTTGAAAAGGCCTCCGCCTACACCAAATCGCCGATTCAGAAACTTGATGGGACCCATGATCGGGCTGCGAAAGATGTTCTCAAGCCATGTCAGGCGCTTCAAAGAGTCAGCCCGTCGGCATTCGTTTCCTTGACACACTTACACATATGGACTTACAGGATACGCGATTGGGATACCGAGGAGCAAAATCAAATGCTTGATTGGTCGACCTGAGCTGACCGCCGCCGAGAGTTCGCTTCGAAGTCTCTCAAACACCACATCGTATGTCTCTGGGTAATTGACTTGTCGACGAGTCCGCTGTGTTCGCCATCAGTATAATGGAGCTACTCCCGGGCAACGAGCAGCGTACCTCGGTTCTGGCATCGATGCCTAATAAAGCCATTCGAGCCCCAAGACGCGAGTAGAGGTTGATGGAGTGCTCAGCTACATAGGGCCCGGGTTTCGTGCCCCTAATGTACTGCGCGCCGAGTTCAGACTCGGCAACGAAAGTATCAATCAGCTGATGGGGATCGACGCTGGTGCTTTCGCCGTTGGCATCCAGGTGATCGGATGTATACGTCGAGACGGGTGGCGGGAGATGGTGCTGAAACAGCAAGTAATATTTGTGAGCTGTTCCGCCGATCCCGCGAAAGACATCGCAGCGCATGAAGTTATCGACGTACGAGCCAAAGCCATCAATGATCTGTTTCCACCGTCAACATCAGTCAGACGAAGTAGGGCATGCATGATGCAGTGCAGCAATGTCATTTACGTACGTCATGGTCGTCCCAAATATTGACCTGCGGTATCTGTCCATTCGCGAGCGCAAAGGGCTCAGAATCGTACCAGCGGATGTAGTTTTTCAAGTAATAGTCGTCGCACTCAGCCCGGAGGCTCTCTGAAAACGGATACTCGGCGCGCTTCTTAGGATTGCCAATGTCAGTCCATTTCCGGAGCGGGCCGTTCACTCTGATTCCATCATTGTATATTTGGTCGCCGCCGCCCAGCATAACGTGGAAAGGGGCTTTTTCGTGTTGTCGCATCACGTCTCTCCACAGGGGAGCGCCACTGAAAGCTTCTTCGTCTGTGCCGACGCTGAAGCCATTGCACGAATGAAACATGATGCGCATGGACTCGTCGACGGCTGGAACGAAGAAGGCATTGACTTTGGGCTTGTGATGGCTGGAGTAGCGCATATCGGGAAGGACGTATTCATGTTTGACCTCCTCGTCCTCCATGGCAACGTCTATCTCAAACGCCCAAAAGGTGTTTCTCGTATCTGAATACAGACGCTTGGGCTCGAATCGCGTGCCCTCTATCGCAGCGGGCTGGCCAGAGCCATTCGTCGCGTCAATTCGCTCAGATCCGCCAGCGCGCCGGTTCCTGGCCTCACCCACGCGGCGCAACAGCAAGGATGGCTTGTACAGCACCTTTTTGCCGCCACCCTTGGCGACTATCAAGACGCTTCCGTACCAGCGCTGATGGTCCATGTGGCGGTAATTCAGCAAGGGGCCGCACACTATTTCCTTGCCATCAGCCTGGGGTGTTCCGCGGCCGTCATCTCTGACCTCTCCACCGCCAGGCTGCGTGACGGCCACGGTGATGGGCTGAAACCTGCTGCCGCCGCCATTGCGGTCCTCGGCGGGTTCGATTCTCGAGGTATTCAGGAAACTGGCCAGAGCACCTGTGGAGGGATCGGTGGAAACAGGCTCGCGAGCTGCGCCATGATGCCCGGCATAGCGATGGTAGGCCGACGACTCTTGATGTCTCCATCTGCTGGCCGACGCATGGGGATTGGATTCGGCGTCATCGTCATGGGGATGGCTGTCGCCGTTCTGCGGGAAAGACATATTCTTTCGGGCGCGCACTGCAGACTTGCTGAGATGTCAGTTGGTGGTCACTTTCGGCGTGCGCTCAATTCGAATGCGCGCGCGCAAAGCTCGCAGCTATTGTGGTCTTTTTCGGGCCGGGCCAAGGTTCTTGGTTTTTTGTCCAGCTTGAGATGATTGTTCATTTCCACAAGCCTTTCCTTTCTGACCCAGACCAGCCAAGACCAGCCGTCAAGCCAATGTCTTGGCAGCCAGCAACGCGAAGCCCGCCGCTCAGCACAGGGGGGAAACGCTCGCGACTCACCTCTTTGGGGGATCTGGCTCGGCAAACCCGACAGCTTCGCTAGAAACTACCGCCAAGACAGAGACGGCCAACGTCAGCAGCGGTGTGAGAGATGCGACATTAGTCTTGGGCCAAGGGAAGGCAGCCAGCAACGGCTGGGCAAGCAATGCAGTATCTCACGGGCGCAGCGTGGACTGACTGGGCCAGAGAGTCATGCGGTCCGGTCCCGGGACCTGAGCAGTGCTCCTGATGGGCACAAGGTGACGACACATGGCAGCGCTAGATAATTGCTGTACGGAGCATCCCAGCCTGCATCCGCGTCGCGCAGGGGTCCAAGGAGCGGAAATCAAGGAGAGGGGCTGGGACGGTAGCACTACCTAAGGTGGTAGGTAGGTAGCCAATGGTACTTTTTGCATGTTCAATCGGAAACAGCACGGCCCTCGAGACGTCTGACCATGTTGTGTTGGCCGCGTGCATGACAGAACGGCTCCGGTGCTTGGGCGGAAGAGACTGTCAGCCAGGTTTTGCTGGCGTGAGGCACCGGAAGAACCCTCTGTTATCACTGATTTTCCATCCCCCAGTCAATCTTTACTATTTTCCTTGGTTACTTTACCACTCTCGCCTTCCCTGTTCTGCCTCCTCCCCCCCGACGTGGTGGGCTGGTGGGCCTCGTTTGGCGGGTTGCAAGTGCGACATAATCGACCAAGCCGTCAGTCACACTATAGAATTGCGCTGATCACTCGTCACACCTTAATCTCACCCAGCGATACGGGAGTGGCTTTGTCCCACTGACCTTTGACCAGGATCGCATCGCCGAGCGACCTCTTTTATGAACTTCTGTGACAATGCGCAAGATGCGCCCCCAACACACAAGACACAAGACACTTGGCCGGTCAAATGACTGAGGTGGAAATGTCTCACCGATCGTCTCCACCCCGAATAGCACCAACGACTTTACTTATGATAAGAATTTCATGTCAGGGCTCTCGGTCTTCGCGATTTCAGGCGGTCAGAGGCGAAGACGAGTTACGCTCTCAATCTGGTCATTGTCGTCGCCATCTCTTATCTCGAGCATTGGTCACGCAGGCGACGCCGGAGCCTGGTTGCCAAGCCAAGGACAAAGGGGCATTCCTCCGGGTTTGCAAGTAAACACTCGTCATTCAGGACATGACGCTCGCTGCCATTCTCGTCGAGGTTGGAGGTCATTCACTCAATAACATCTCTACATGGCTTCCGCGACGAGCCGGGTTGGAGGTACCGGCAGATGTGCGGAGCCTTACCTACCTACATACCTACCACAAGCTGTCATGATATATCCGTGAAGTCTCGCCATGCTTTGGCTTCATGCACCAGATGCACGCATCGCGTCCTTCCGCTCTGGAACTCGGCAAGTGAGCCAGTGCGACCCGTTGACAGCAAATGGACTGATGAGGTTTCAGCCGGCTTTGGGCATCGATGACATCTACAAGGGCAATCGCCAAATGACGTGGCTGATGACGGTTCCTATACCTGACAGTAGACGAGCGTCTATGAGAAGCACATTTCTCTGGTCTATAGCGCACCGACATCATCCAGCGGTGAAGAGCCGTCTCGACATCGTATTCGTCTCTGTGGAGTCTTTGTACCGGCGGAGGAACTGTTATGACGTTCATGCCAGGACAGCTTATCCAATAGGAAAAGCCAATGAGGCTCGCCCCCTGTCTAGCAAAATCCGGGAAAACAATTTACGAGGCGTATAAAAAAGCAACTACTACGTTGGATATATTTTCCTCTTGCGATTCGTACAGTGCACCTGGCGGGAAATCTTCAGATATCTTATGCCTACCTGTGCATGACACTGGTCATAAGAAGCTGACGCAGCTATATTCATCTTGCGTCATCAAGATAGCATGAAGTGTGCATGACTGTCTCGTGCCACGCTCAGGTTGAGCCAAGACTATCGGTCTACACGACCACAATAGATCTGCCTGCCATGAGCAAATATCATGTTGAAGCCGATCATAAGTGTTCATGCTGCCGTGCTGCGTCAACCTTCCCAAATGGTATCCAAGCAGTCACCTACCCTACAGAGAAGTCGCGTCAAAAAAGACCCTCCGCGAACAGCTTCATCATGACTCTCAGTGATCAGTCCACGCCGGACCTTCATGATCTTTATTCTGAACTGGCTGTCGCTCGAAGTCAATCAATGACGCGCATCTGATTGGTTAGACGTATGTCTCACATCGCTATGGACTCTAGCAAAAGACAAATAGACCGAGGGACCACAAACTTGACTTTACATCTCCCGGTATCGATTTTGCCTTGACTCAATTTCTGTCTGCAGCCGTCTCAACTGGCCACTGACCCCAAAGCGAGCTATGTCCTGCTCCAATGGTCGTGATAATTTCAACTCAACATGAAATGTACATGTGTTCACGTCGGCAATCAACGGCTGCTGAACCGCAAAGCCACATCATTGCCGATTCTTCACTAAGGGTTACGTTACCGCTGTCGATCGATATGAGCATCACGCAATGCTCTGACGACGCTCGCACCGCTTGCCTCATTGACCGTCCAACATTCCAGTGGGCGAGTTGAATTATGACCTTCCGTCAATTGAACCGTTTACGTCAGGTACATGTGTCTTGTACGCAGCATCCCGCCAAATACGATGGCAAGCTGGAAGCAAAAAGAAATGCAGCCAAGGCGACCGACATCAAACCCCCAGCTGCAAAAGGATGGGCCAACTTTCTTGCCAAAAAAACTCTCAAATTCGGCATTAAGGACATTGATTAGCAAATAACTTATTATGTATCTCAATCAAGGCTATAGACAACATGTGTGACACAATCTTGTGCGCGTCGTCTCGCCAGAAGATGAAGGGGTTGGAGGCAGTATGCAGTAGGGAAGCCAGTTATTGAGTCGCTGGCAATCCAATCAACACTGCGCATTGCTTAATTGAAAATGACGGAAAACCCAAGTGGAAATGATTGCATCAAGCTCGGTGGGTCCCTAAATGACCGTGAGGCCCATTACATAATCCATGCTTACCCCTTTGTCTGGCCGGAGCGAAATTTTCTCCCATCTTCTTTTATTACTATTAACACTAGGCCAGAACTTTCGTCTCTCTTCATCTCACGAAAATGCGAATCGCTGTCGCAGGGAGGGAGATTCGATGATCGCCGTTTCCGGGCCGATGCTTGGCTCCTCACATGTCATCCGAGATGAGAGCACGGACGAGCGCGTGTTTTACTCTGAACCGGCTTACCGGGCGACCGGTATAGAGTGCAGAAACACCACGTTCGTCGCGCCATTCTTCGTCGGTGGCCATTTGGAGCAAACAGACCACCGTGACTTGGGTGGTCTGCATCGCACGATGTTGTTGGCCGCTCACAAGCTGCAGCGCCATAATGTGAGTACACTATGACGCGCGGTCGTGAAAATTGCAGCTCTTGGATGATGCGACATGGAGCCTCGTGTCCCACGGTGGCTTCAACATGTATCCGGCATATGTGTGTACAGCTGTTGGCGACATCAATGCCCAAACTGCTGAAGGATGATTTCAACGTGCCAAGATCAAGACTTGTCCCCATCATTACCAAGCACTGATGCTCCGTATGCCTCGTGGAGCTCGGTGCATGAAGATGAGGATACATTGACATGTATTTTGACATCACTATTAACGGTGTTTGATCGGGAGTCGACAGACATGCCGAGTGGAGGGTTCTAAAATTAGCCTTCAGAGCTGTGTTCCTAGACCATCGGAGTTCCAACGACAAGCGCAAGAGGCTTTAATCAAAAGTCGAACCCCGTGATAAGTCTAAATCAGTCGCCTGCATCCCGCGTCGACAACGGGCGAAGGCCGCCTGTGCAACGGCGCAGGACCCCCCCCCTCTCGACATTGACCATATGTAGAGACAAACACGTCACGACCCTGCTGCCCCGCACGTACATAATCAATTATTATGCCTGGCACCATGGCAAAGTCTGTTACTGCGCAGTCACGCTTTCTGTCGACGATGAGTGATGTAAATGTAAAACACAGCGCCATGATCATCATACGAGGTGGTGGTGGCGGCGATCGATGGCATCGATCGACCAGATGGTCAAAGCAGCTAGCCCATGCAGCATAAACCCCTGGCCTTGCCTTCTCAAGACTGAGATGGAACATTTCACTGAGTGAACAAATGGTCATGCATGAAGCTTGTCGCGTAGAGCTGAACAATCAAGGCGACGAATTGCAATGCCATTGCGCGCTGCTTCTGGGTCAGCCGCGGTCCATCTACACTTCGGCGTCGGGAGGACAGGGCCACAACACGACTCGACGATACCGGTCGACTGTCAACTTGTAGGAAGAAGAGCATGACCACGCTACCAGCCAATCGTCAGACGGATGACAGACGAGCTCGATCGCTCTACCCGGATCAGCGGCTACAGCAGTTCTGGGATCCGTCCGGCAAAGAAGCCCAGTCAAAGAAGAGGCGCACCTGTGCCGAGATCTTCCTGTGGCGAGGTCTACCCGCAGTGATGATCAAGGCCAGATGTTTGTTACACAGCATCGTACTATCCGCTCCACTACGGGGTATAATGTACTTTGTGCATGTCGTGGCTGGAAGACACGCCTCTCGCAGCATTAGTCGGGTCTCACACTGTATACTCCGTATACATGTCGTGAATCCAGCAGCGTTTGTGCTGTCCTGCCTGGAGCTGGTGCTGATCATGTGGCGATATGCACGCCGGCATCAAAACGGCTGCAATTCGGTGGAGATGACAGGCCAGTGATGTGGCAGCAACCGGAGGACAGGCCGTCCCCCAATTGATAAGGGACGGGTCCGATGGTCAACCCTCCTGTAGCGACTTGCGGGGTAATTACGGGGCGCGTGGAGAGAGGCTCGGAGCGATCATCGTGAGAAACATCTTTGATATCCTTGGGGCTCCTCAGTTGATTTATTTTTTGCAGCATTTCGTTGGTAGAAGAGTATTCTTCCCTGGAAGCAGTCCTCATGATGACGTCAAGGTCAGGTTGTCCTATAGACGGCAACTTAACCACACCCTTCCTTATCCACCGTGAAAGCGGGCAAAATCCCTTTCTCGCAATGAAATATGAGTGATGCCATAGCAAATATGTCCGCCTTGTCGGAAACAGTCGTGGCTAGGCCATATCGAGGAACGGGGTCATCTTTGGGTCGTTTGAACACACGACGGCTTTTCAAGACAACATCCTGGTCAACCTCATATACAATACCAGAAGCCCCTCTGCCGATGTCCGTTAAGCCCGTTCGTTCCCTCGACCAAATGGTGAACGTCGTCATCTTGACAGAAGTGAGAACGAACGAACGAAGAGTGGCTTTCTTTAAGATGGTGTAAGAAGAGTTGGTGATACGGTTGAGGAAAACACGGGCCACTTTCTGCCGCGCCCGACCGCTCCTGGTGGGAGTGCCAACGCGAAAATCTGCCATGATGGCAAACAGCGTGGTGGTGTACGGAGCTGTACGGAGCACTTACACGCTCCCCCTTGGGACCGTCACTTGTGCTCACTCACTGCACGCCAGTTGACCGCCTTTACTTCACATTTGTCAAAGTGCGGAGTCACGGTCCCCTCCCCGCATCCGAGTGCCGGCTAACTCCCGGATGCAACGTATCTGATGTCTGTAGATATTGTGTTGTATCTGGCGTCGGACGAAGACGAACCCGAAGCCATGCCATTGGAAGAAATAAACACAAAACGGAACTCTTGGTTACTATCCCATTCGTGACGAGCCGGTTGACGGAGAAGACATGTGAAGTGAAGACCGTCACACCCGTCGTCACTCGCACATTCCGATGGCTTTGGGGATTAACTTTGCTTCGTCGTAATTTCGTCTGCATTTTGCCGCTGCGTTGCACGAAATGCAGCAAGTTGAGAGCTGAAAGCTGAAATGCAAGAGCAGATAGTCAAAGTTGAATCCGGCAGGGATCGCCGCTTCAACAGCCATCTCGGGTCGGTCTGGATCATCATGATCGATCTAGCGCCACGCAGGCGACATCACGGGGCGTTTGGTTAGCATGGGACGGGATGGGAAGAGATATTTACGTAATGCACCGAGTGAGAGAACACGCCGGGACAAAAAGGCCGGAAGGCAACAGAAACTATCAACGAAGAAGTATAAAGACCAAGACTTGCCCTCCTATTTGACGAAAAGGATCATCTCCTGACATCAAGCACCTCCAAACATCAAAGACTACTTCCCAACTTCTCATCCCAAGATTATCCTGACTTATCTTTGAAGATGTCTACCGAAGCTGACATTACCATTGACGAACAAACGTTCGACGGCGCCGTGCCTCAGAACACCGTTTATGTACGCGCACACCTCTGTCGAGCTTACAAACCATGATGCGCAGCTCACACCTAGCATAGGTGAAATGGGATGTCAAGGGCGGCAGGGACCGCACCCATAACCCACGCATAAACACGGATTCTTTTCTCGAAGGCTCTCCGTAAGTTGCGCTTCTATCCCTTGGCCAATTGTCCAAGATTAACCGTGCCGCAGCAACATCCAGGGAGTCGAGATCAGATCCTCCTCGAATGTCAACTTGAAAATATGGGGGTGAGTAGCTATCCTGGACAGGTACATGGGAGAGCACATAATGACAATTTTACAGAAACCACTCGCCGTCTGGCAACCCAGACCGCGTCGTCCAGGGACCTACAAACGGGAAAATCAAGATCGACCCTCGACGATATGCATCTTACCGCGTTGAACCTCGTTGAGGAAGTCTTCAATCGGTCGCGTAGTATCCTAGATCCGGTCGTCCGTAGTTTTGGGCATCGCAACGCCGCTGGTCCAAGCTGATGCTTTGGCCGTGGGTCAACAACCTGGGATATGCTATTGCACCGGTCTACGATGAAACGTCAACCACTTTGGTTGTACTTGGCTAGATAGGATATATAGGCCGACAAAAATGATACTATCACTGAGAGTCAATTGATGCGTGCGTGGAAGGGTACAAGACGAGAGGGAGTGTGAAGAGTCCCGGCCTACAGGCAGCACTTGTTTCTGATCACTTGACGAGAGTGCTCAGCGTGATCTGACAAGATGCTACGGCTATCACACCGAATGTGGCCCAAAGGGCTCAAAACCAACACAGTAAGAGGCGACCTCTCGTGTGTAGACTTGCTACCACATACCTCTCCGTAACAGTGGACAAACGTATATCCTTCATATGTTGGAGGAAAGTAGACTGGCAAGGCATCATATGATACGCGGCGTAGCGTCTTGCCGACATGGGCCATCACGTCAAATTTCAATCCACTCACGCAGGGGCACAGCGAAAGGTGGTGCGGACGGCCTCTCAATTGGTCGATACAATGTCCTTGTACGGAGTGGAAGCGCAAGAAATTTACCGAACTTCATGTAGCTTTGCGTCAGAAGGAGGTTCTCCGTCCCAGACTATGGGATTCTCTTCTTTTCATGCAACCTGTAGTTATGGTGCAGTGCCCGTTCTGCGGAATTTATATTGCGTATCAGATGGCAATAATACAGATAATCACCGACGCAAGTCCATTGCAAAGAACAACGCAGAATGCAGGACGAGCGAAGAAAACACTCCGATGCGCGTGGTTGGCGTAGGTGACGGATCAATGGAACACAGGTCTATACTAGGGTCACAATATTGACTCCTCCCACTCCGTACAGAAAATTCGATCCTGTTCTAGCAAATGACCAGAATTGGTTCAATTGTTGTCTTGCTCTACTGTCTAAAGCGGCCTGACTGCGGAGAATTCCGAGGTCTGGATACTTTATGTAAGTAAGGAGTACGGAGCACCTCGTACACAAAGGAAGGATTACGCAATCACCAGGTGCGTACGGAGTAGTATGATTGCGTGATACTCCCTGGTCCGATACTGCTGTTGCGTACGGATGAGGGTCGAGAGACGGCTTAGCGAAGGTGCGTATCACCAGATGCCCGCTCGATGCAGGCAAAATTCAAGCTCATGTGAGCAGGAGGAGAATTGATGTGACGACAACGAGAACCGCAGAAAAACATGCGATCGTGACAGCCCTGGGCGCAAGCCCTGTATCGCCATTGATACGCGGCTGATCTGCATCTGCATCTCGAGACGAAGAATATCGATTCAAAATGAGTAATCGTAGCGGAGATCAAATTGAGGTAAGGAAAAGAAAAGAAACTCGGGCATTATGCGGCGATGTTCTCGTCATCGTGTGGCGATACCGACCAGGACAGCGAATTCGATACTGCTTGCCGAGCAGCTGCATGCCCGCTGGTAGATTTGGTCGCGGCGGCGGCGACTTCGCTGAGCCGGATGCCCATGAGAGAGAGGGTTCTGCGTCCAAGGGTGCTCCATGGTATGCAGGCGGAAGCACGGCATGCATGATGCACAGTTGCGTGCACCTGTACTCTATACTCGGTGTTGTATGTGTGCATCTTAAAGTAATTTCTTACTCCATACCTACACGGGCAATACGTCAGTGTACATACACGAAAGTATGCACATATATGAGAATATGCACGTATGCATGTACGTCGGCCCGCCGCTGGCGGAAGCTGACGTCCCGCACTGAGCGAGTGGCAAGCTGAACGGCAAATGGCCGAGGATGGTGTGTCGTATTACCCGCATGAGACGGAGTTGAGAGCTTTCGGGCGAAAGCTTTCAAGTCTCGGCTTGATGAGGGCCTTATCTCTGCCGAGTCGTTATGTGTGATGTTGATAGCCAACCAAGCAGATGCTCAGACGGCCAATTTCAAGCGTCATCCTGGAGCTGAATTGTGCTCGCCAGGGCGCAAAAGCCAGTACGCAGGGTAATGCCGACCCATCGGGACCTGCATCACGTCAGAAACTTCTCAACCAATGACGCCGGGGCGACCGAAAGCCACGTACGGAGAACGGAGCACGGAGTACATAGCGCGTGGTCGAGACACGCGCCCGCTGACTTGTCTACTTCTGGCGCCTAGCAACGGCCTTTCTCAGCGCCTGCGCCTGCAGCCATAGAATCAATAGCGGGTGCGTCCAGGCACGGCAGATGATCGTGCACCACGACGCTAATAGAGGCAGACCCAACAATGGGCAAAGCAGCAAATACCTAGGTAGTTTTCGATGGTGAAGATCATGGAGCGGACCGCCGTTTGTAGCACATACGAAGGCAGATGGTCAGCTCAATTGTCGGACTGACCCGAAAACTAGGTTAAACTTTCATCTCCCCTTCGTAAAACACCATCAGACGACGGCCTGTCCATCGAAACAATGTTACGCTCATCTCCTGGGAAGACGGAGACACCTCGTCCATGTATTGGTTGTTATGTCTCTCGTGATTATGCCCGTGCCAAACGGACGTTTCAAACGAGTCAAGCCGCAAGCCGCTGATACTTTCGAAACCCATTGCAAGTGGCAGCGAGGAAATTCCAGACGGGCACGCGCCATCCCTAGGACTAAACTCTGAAGCCGCTAGGCCCGCAATGCTAGGTTCAGGAACGTGAGCCTGTGCCATCAGGCGAGACTTTGCCTGAATGCTAAGGGACGTTGAAGGAAATGCCTGGCTGGGACAATGATGCACACGGTAATTGGGCGACGGAAGGGCCTGATTGCCTACTTGAGATCTGGCTGCTTGCAAGCCACCGTGGCAGAAACATGTATTTAGCATCAAATAATCCAACAAAGGGTCAAGTCAGTCATTCAACCACTCCAGGGAAGAGGGGGCAAAAATTGGACGACGGATCGCCCCGTAAGCATGGTGGTGGCTGGCGACCTTGTCAGTGTCCGGCCCGTACGTAAATGGCAATACCGATGGCTGCTATTTCGCAAACATGGGCGAGCACGTACCCATGCAAGCATTTCAAGAGGCAGAATGCACAACATGCCACTGGCAAGGGCACTTATGTATCTGTGGGAGCGCGAGGCCGATCCGTCTGAAGAACACACTTCCGCGTGATTGACCCTGTTGCGTCTGACACGTGTACGCTGTCTAGCGTCTTTGCACACGCTTGAGAGCGGAACGATCTTTTCATCATCCTCTTGCAAAAAGAGAATGGAAGAAGATGCCATTTGAGGAATTCGCAAAATGGCAGGATCGTCGATGGCGACGGAGACACCGGCGTATGATGCCGGTCAATGGAACGCTCACTGCGAACAAGACGGCAGAGCGGCGAGGGTCACGATTGGACAAGACAAGTTCAGCCCACCACTCCGTAGTATTGTGCATCGTTGCATTTTTCGATGCCGTTACAGACGCGAGCCGACAAGTTGCCAGCGACGTGAACCGCAGACGCGGGGGAGTCAGAATGAGGCAGAGAGATACCACACCGCTTCCCCTCCTCTCTCCTCCTTCCCTCTGCTCTCGGCCACGTCTTGTTGTGTATGTACCGAGTACGCTCCTTCCAATGACCATATCGAGCCAGCCCAGCCAGCCGGCACACCCGCCCCATGATGTCTGCCAATCGGCAAGTCAGACCCCCCTCAAGGAAACTCAAGCGCCTGCATGGCCCTCAAGTGATCAGAAACGGGGTCTGGCAGTGCTGCCTGTGGACCGGGACCCTTCACACTCCCTCTCGTCTTGTGCCCATTCACGCATTCACGCACCACCCGCCCCCTGCACCCACCCCCCCTCTGCCCCCCCC